>JAMLFY010000014.1:24713278-24793923 GCA_030441495.1 Dalbergia oliveri | reverse complement strand
CAACAAAAAGAAAATAAAAAGTAAAACTTGTAAAAGTAGCAATGAAAGTCTAAAAAAAGTAGACTTGAGCTAAAGCTCACGACTTAACCCCCTAAACCATTGAGATTACGGTATTGAAAAAGAAAACAAAAGGCTTGGTGCACTACAAGGACAGGAGCTCATTACCCTTTAGGATAGTCAGGCATTGATGCAATTATTCGTGAGCAATTGGGGAATATGTTAATGAAAGATAATAAAGTGTCATGCATGAACATCATGAATGAAAATGCTTATGTGACTATGAAGTTTGCAAATTAAAGAGATTATTAAGCGAAGTGCTAAATGATAATAGATGAAGTTATGTTATATGTCTCTAATGTTCAAGAATAATTTTAAAAGTAACTTCACTTTGGCTAATCACTTGCAAAAAATTTGATAATTTGAACCCAAACTGTTACTTTTTAATAAACCCAAGTGATTTAAACAACAACGATGACACTTTTAGTGCAAGTAAGAACTCTTACTGAGAAATCTTGTATTTCTTACTCCTATGTTTCTTTTTTGCCTTGGCCACCAGAGATAGACCTTTCATTTAGGCAACGAAGTTGTAGCTATAATGAGGAGGAAGGACGTGAAGATTTCAAACCTTTCAAGAATTAACACTATGATTTTTAGTTATGTCATAGTTGCCAGGAACATATGATAGGAGTAGAATCACTGTTATTTGTAATGATGTATCAATGTGGTATATGCTCGTTATAACTCATGTATTAAGTAATTATATTTCAGTTTATGTGATGGGCTTTACATTTAGTCCCTTATTCCGCTTATTAAATTCATTAAGTATGCATAGTAACTTTGATTATTATCTACGGAAAGCTATGTATTTCACTTCTCGTGATATGCTTAAGCTTTCAAAAGTAATTTATAAGAAAAAAATTTATCCACTATCTTTCTAAGTTAATTTCAAAGAAATTGAACGTAAGACATAAGTGATAACTAATAGAATTCCAAATGTGAACTTAAGCTAGTTTGGTTCTACCAGGGTATTACATTAAGCATTTCTTAATTATTAGAAGAAAAAAAGATCTATCTTTCATCCTAAAATGAATAAAAAGAAGAGGACTTCTTCAGCTTCAATGTCACAACCGAATCCGTAATTATAAGCCCGCATACAAAGCATGCTTCCCAGCTAGCCTTAAGACACAAAATATTTTTTTCTTCAAAAAATGGACAAGGTTTCCTTTGTTTTTCTGACATTCCCCAAACATAAAACCTTAAAAAAAAAATTACATTCTCACAATATCCAAATACCACAACACAACCAAAGTACTATATATATATACATCAAAATAAGGTTTTTCTATTAATACATCATTTTAAATCCAAAAGATAACATACCATAAAACTTGTCAATTCATGATGATGTCCAAATTTAGGAAATAAAAGAAAACATAGTTATCATCATATGAAAATACATATGAAAAAAAAAATCATAATACATAGTCATTACCTCTATATCGATCAAATCATTTTTCAAAACCCATATTCATCCCCAAATCTACCTATGACAAAAGAAGCTATATCTATCAGTTAAAAATAATAAATTCTTCCCACAATAAGGCCCATAAATCAAAGTATGGCTTACGAAAATAGAGGGTTTGAAATCGCAATAAGCTGGAGGATTTAATCTTGACCACACTTAATCTAAATGATGGAACATAAAAGTGAGTTTGACAACTTATGAGTAGATAAATATCCATAGCCCACATGAGATATTAGCAAAATGCAATAATATTAGAAAGCTATATAAACATTATGGTAAAAACATATTCATAATCAAACTAAATACGTATTGGAAGTGGCCTTTGATAGGAAATTCTATTAAAATCACACACTTAGCCGATATTCCCTCGCTTATCCTGCCTTCCATTAGGAACCATAAACACTGGACCTACACTCATCCATCATGTACCATTCTCATATGGTCATGTAATACCCTCATCAATCAAGTGCACCTGAGCTAACGTGATCTTGCCATTAGCGGCTTCAATCTAGACATTCCAAAACAATTTATAAATTAACCAATCATTTTCATAGTTTAGTAACTTTCCAATTATGTTTATCCAAATACCAAAATAGGCATTGCTATAAGCATATTTCAAGTCCAATCACTTTTCAAGTTCTAAAATTCATATATCTGTCATATCTAGACCATTCTTCCTAAGACAAATTCTAAGAAAATTTTATTTATTGTTGTTAATTGAAAATAAGGACCACATGAGACAAATAAAATATTTTACATAATATATAGATTAAGAAATTAACTATAAATATTAAATATACTCATAACAATGATTCCCAAGGAATCGGAGAGCACTTCTCAAGTTAATAAAAATTTCCAATTTACGTCCGATTGCTCTACAATTCTAGGAACAAGACAACAACAATATATATGAGCTATAATGCCAGCAATTAAGAGACATGTGATCTCATATATCAAAACCCCTAATTTCTATACACCCTAGGATCCTCAAAACCCCCAAATCATTCACAACCACATATAAGAAGCTCAATAAGATCAAAGAAGAATATTGAAGCTTACCAACATTATATTGCCAAGAGGAAGAAAAGAGAAAGAAGAAGAAGAAAAAAAAAAAAGTAAAAGAACTAAAGTGGAGTGAACGTTACCTAGGAGAAAAGAAGGGGAGGAAGAGAGAGAAAGAAGGAAGAAAGAAAAAAAAAGAAATGGCTTCCACTAGTGTTGTGTTACTAATACTATTCCAATTTAATTCATGTCAAAATGGAGATTCTATTTATTTTATTTATCATGCTCACTATTATTTTTAAAACGTGTAAATTTTAAATTTTGGGGTCATCACATTCAATTTTGTATGCATCTCCTCTAGGACAAATAAAATACTTAAAAATTCAGTCCATCAAATTTGCAGGGTATACGCCCAGTTACATCATCTAAGTATGATAGATAATGATATCGATCACTAATTATTATTTCTCTTTAAGTAAAATTTTAAATTTAGTTTTATAAATAACAAAGGAGAGTTATCCAAAAAAAATCTTTTACTCATAGTGATTGAACCTTATTCAAATTAGAATAATTAGTCCAAATCCACTCAATTTAGAATATATATTTTTAGTTGGAACACTACTTCATGTTAAACCCAAAACAAATAACGATCATGCAATTGAATGAATGATTCTTGATCCTTGCATTTTTCACAAGGCTTAGGCCTTGCATTTGGTCGACTCATTAATTTTCAATAGAAATCATCATCGAGCTTATTGTAGCATAAACTATAGTTGAAAAGAGTATCAAGCAAGAGAATGTGATCCTTATTAGATATAAAATCATTAATAATCTATTTGTTTTACAAGAATGGTTTTATATGTAGTAATCCTCAAACCACAAGCACCCAACCTTATGCGATATTACTGGCATCTAGAAGTTTTCATCAATGAACCAAAACAATGAAAGTTTCCAGCACACCTTAGGATTCAAGTGGATATATCTTTGTGAATCAGTGGCGTAAGCAGTTACTTCCTTTACAGAGATTTTAATTGCATTCAAACAGAAAATATTGTCACATCGAATTCACTATATATGGTTCTTATTGATCACACATGAATGGCCTATAGGTACCAGTGATATTTGAATCCAAATGAGCGACGTTTATCCTTTAGGATTTTCAACATGTAAGAGATAATTACTATGTGGTGCCTTGACAAAGAAATGGTGTAACGAGCTTGTAGTTTGTCAACTAATGAGAGCATCGTGAGTGGTAGTTGTTAGAAGTTTATTAACTGAAATGTGCCATTCGATCTTAACATTACCCCATTCATGTTGGGACTTTGTGGAGCCATTAAGCTTCAATGGTTCATGCCTGGAAATCATCATGGGATGTATGACATGTATGTGGACTGTTTAGTTTGATTGTATTTTTGAAATAAAAAATTATCATTATTCATTAAAATCAACTTTGACCTTAAAACATAAGAAATAGAAGGTAAATGAAATGATTTGAAGTATTTTTGAAAAATCTATAATGACATTTTTTTTGTTTTAATACTCCATTATTAATTTATTATATGACTAACAACAAAGTTCTTACGTAGTCGATAGCTAGTTGGACTCCTTAAGCAGTAGGAGTCATGGTTCAGTTTCTAACAAAAATTATTCGATCATTAAAGTAGGAGCACAACCTCAAAACTTCCTCCAGGTTTGGTCCATTTGCATCTTGTGTCCTATCTCAATAAATTAACATTTAGCAACCTCTCCGGCTCCTCTGCCCGCTTTCCCGTTTCTCATACCTTCATCTATTTCAATCTACCATCATGGATCTTCAAACCTTCTCCCTTTCACCTCCTTCTTCTTCCTCTGTGTTATTCAAATTCAATTACTAAGAAATCAAGTTTTAGCAACACTCCCATCTTACCTCCTGGGCCATGGAAGGATCCTCATAGGAAACTTATACCAAGTTTTTGCTCAATGCCCCATCACTCGCTTTACAAACTTGGCAGCCAAATATGGACCTTAATGCACCTAAAATCCCACATCATAGTTGCTTCCCATGAGGTGGCTCAACATATTATGAAGACCCATGATCTAAAGGCCCTAACTTCCCCTTATCTGGAATCACTTCTTACAATGGCAAAGGCATTGCCTTCTGTCCTATGGAGACTACTGAGGCAAATAAGAAAGATATGCACCATGGAGCTATTAACCACAAAGGTGCCCAATCTTTCAGGCACATAAGAGAAGAGGAGGTGTCAGAGCTAGTTTAGACACTATATGCAAGTGAAGGGTCCATTGTTAATCTCAGTGAGAAGGTTTGCTCAATGACATATGGGAGAGGCTAGGAGCTTTTGGTAAAGAAATAGTTCGCAGAAAGTTTTTATAGACGCTATTGACGATCACTGCACCTGATGGAGTAATTGCATTGCTGATTTGTATCCTTCTATTGGGGTGCTTCAGAGATGGACAAGACCAAGGCTAAAGTTGAAGAACTGCAGAGAGACGGATAGGATATTGCAAGAAATTATAGATGAGCACAAGGATAGAAAAAGCACCACTTGAGGAATTTACCGTTCATGCGTGAAGAAAATTCAATGCAAAGTGAATTTTCAAGGCGGAACAGGAATCACTGTTTATACGAAGAAGTTCAATGCCCTGAGGAACTTTCAATGCATGTACCGTAAAAATTACTGGACACGCATGAAACGTCCTTGATAAATAGAGGCACAAATGAAGTCCAATAAGGTAGAAGAAATTAAGAAGAACTAGAGCTTCTAGGAGAAAAATATACATAGAGTGTTATTTTCTAAGAGCGAGGGGAAAATAGAGAATGTGAGTAAATCCCAGAGGGGTAGGGTGTGGGTAATACACTTGAGAATATTTTTGGGTATCATCTTTATTACTACTCATATGGAAAAGTGTAGTATTTGAATAAGATGGTTCTTACCAGGAAACACTATATTCTACCTCCTGGTTTGAAGCTCTGGAAAAGATATTTTTACAATTATTCTTGTAATATAGTGGAATATTTTTTTTAGTTTGTCCGTGGTTTCCTTTGATTTGGGAGTTTCCACGTAAAAAATTCGTGAATTTCTATATATTTTAGTGGCGTGAATAGTGATGTTGGTCCAACTCCAAGTGAATAGTTAATGCCGATTACATATTATTCACGAGATTAGTGATGTGATCCAATGTCCATGTGAATAGTGACAAGCGGGTCCCACCGTGAATTACTATTCATCCATATTTATTTTCGTTGTGCCTTGCTGATTTGGAGATTTAATTCTATCATATGTATTTGGTTCATTATCACACATTGGCATCATTTAATTATACTGCGAATTACCCTAAACCTAACAGATACACCTTATGAGGGTCCAAAAACAACATCCATTGCCTATCACACTATAAGTGCATGATAATTCTTCACATTAGAAAACACACTAGCATGAAGTAATCCTTTCTACTAGATTCAACCATAAGTCTAGCCATGAAAACGATTTCATTGTAGTTTCAATGAAGCCAATAACACTCACACAAGGAAGTGAAGAGGCCATACTACAAAAATGAAAAATCAACAATGGAACAACACCTACATAGCTACACGAGCCCTCTGTTCATTCTAATGAACAACTCATGAGCAACAATCAAACTATCATATTTCACAAGCAAAGCAAATAGGAGAGCAAACACATAAAGCAAAATAGAACAACCATCTCAGAACCACTCTTGTTTACCAACCTGAACTTCCACTCCCTACAAGTTCCTTAGACCTCCCACACTCTGGATTACGCTTGTGATGGCCACCCAAATGGTGCAAGCCTTGGTAATACAAGTCAACAACCACCGAAGGACAGGATGGAGGCTACAGGAAACACAAGAGAACCAAATCAAAACGCAAAACAAAAATAGAAGTAACAAAAGACATTCTCGCTCCCCCTTCTTAAACACAATGAGGACTACACCTCACAAAAACCCCCACTGCCAAAGGCCCACCGTTACCACCATATTCACCCACAAATCCACAACCCAAACAAGAATGGAAGTATCAGACTTTCTCATCATCCACCAAAATGACCAAGCCTCTAATGCCAGACTCCCCCTTGCATGTAGAATCGACGAAGCCAATTTTAAATCCTTCAAGCCCGAAGCATGAAAAAATGGATCCTTTCCCAAATTGATCATCTGGGACTTGCCATCAATGACTTAGCAAGGCACCGCCGGAACAAGAACAGGATGGCGAGGGGGAGAGATTGGATAGGGTTGGGTAAGAAGAGCTAGCTAAGGAGATGAAGGGTGAATGAGTGAAGTGTGGGCGGAAGTATACAAATAGCTATAACTTTTGGTTTAATAGTAAGTGATTGGTCCAATATGACAATACCTACCATATCAAACGTCAGTATCAAGAAGTATCTATGCTTGCAGTTTGTGGAATAAAGCTTGATGAGCAGCTACTTCCTTCATTGATATTTAAGGTTTATCTAACAAGTCCCTTAGGTATGTTTGTGAATTGGGAATTTGAAGGAAAGGGGAAATGAAGGATTTAAGGATAACTTTACACTATAAACCCTTCCTTCTCCTCCCTTCCCCTTTAAAATCCCAACTCACAAACATACCTTTACTAATGGTTAAAAAAGTTAAAATAGAAAGTTAAAGAAAAAGAAAAACCTTGAGCTAAATAAGTCGGTTTTGGATTTGTTATGCATAAATAAGAAATCTCTTTAATTTTAATTTGTTAACTTAGTGCACGATGTTATGAGTCATTAGCATTGGTTTAATAGTGATGAAGGATCTAGGCAATATGCATGGGGTCCTATATTAAAATCTCCTTTTGATTAATATAATTTCATAAGTACAACAAAAAAAGTCCACGATATTGCATTTATATTAGAATTGCTAACCATAGTGACCAAAGAGAGGTGTTAAAGGTTTTCTCCTTCCTTAACCATGTTGAGGGTTTGATTCTCACCTTGAAAATGGAAGATTTTAAAATCAAAGGCTAGTGTCTATCTCCTTAAATAAATTTATAATAAGTGACAACATTAGTCACTTGTGTCCAATGATAAATATTCTTAGAAATTGAGAAAAAAAAAATTCCTTCCGTAGTAAACATCACACTACGGCCTCAATAGAAGGACTATTATGACCCTATTCAAAATACTTATTACTCATTAGTAATGATATTTGCCTTATTTGCATTACATAACTTTTTGTATCAGTTATTGTTAAATTCCAACACACTAATTTTTCTAATCTAACGAGGTTTGATATAAGTTGTTTAGTGTACAAATATTATCACCACATACAAAGGACCATTTCATGCATCTTTTCCCAGTGGATGAACAATCATATCCCTTTCCCCTACTTTTGCTGACCATATATTTGAGTAACATTAATCTCTATATAAGCATAATTCATTTCACCTATCTTTGTAGGTAAAGACCCTCGTATTTTTCTTTCTCTCAATTATTTTGTTCCTCCTCAACATTCTTCTATGGATCTTCAAAGCCTTTTTCTTTATTTTGGCCTCCTTCTCTTTCTCTTGGTGTTACTCACTTCAATTATTAAGAAATGGAGTCCTAATAATAAGGACAACACTACCAATTTGCCTAGGACCATTTTGTAATACCCCAAATACATATTTTGTTAGTATATAAGTTATTACTACTATTAATTAGTTATCATTTTAATAATAGAGCTTTACCAATGAGAATAGAGCTCAATTAACTTGACCTATAGCTCGGCCATAGGAATTGGAGCCTCAGGTGAAGCACTATGAATTAATGTATATAGGTGAAGTATTTTAATTAATATATGTATCTGTGTGCGTGTGTTAGGAGAAATGTTATTAAAATATATATGTGTGTGTGTAGATGTGTTAGGTGAAGTGTTATTATATTATTTGTCATACATATATAAGAAGACGAACTTGAATTGGTATTAATGCGCACATTGTCCATCACCGCATATGTGTGCACGGACTCTAACGGTTCCATTCTCAAATTTTGTTAGATACTCCTAGTATATTTTTGGCATATCATATTTTTCTAAGAACCCTAGCTGCGAAGGAATTTTCCCTGAGAGAGAAACGTGATTTCTCTCAATTTTCTTTGATTAATATTTGACCATGTCATTCCAGCTCTCAAAGTCAAGGTGTTAGTGGAAGCACGTTCCGCTACCGCTGTGAGTGGGTTTAAGTTCATGATCATAATTTTAGTCATTATTATTATTTTTTCCAAATTATATAAATTATTTATGAAATTTTAGGATGACTTATGTCAAGTATATGCTTTCGCAGATTATGCCAATTTCTAGAAAAAAAAATTATTTTTTTTACAGTTATCATGAAACCTTATTTTAGAAAGCTCATGAGACCATATTTGATATCTTGCATATTATGAAATATCTTTTCCAGTTTATGAAATTATGAGACCTAAGTTTAATGTGTATAGCAGCAATATTGATTACCACGTTTTCAGACTATGGATTTCCTATTAAGATTTTAGAAACTTAGCTATGATTTCCTGAAAGTGTCGAACAAAGTATGATTCATAACAATTATCAGATACATACTCTGGCTCCTGAAATCACTATGTCTACAAGCTGGTGGTCCCTTGAGCATGATTTTAGATCCTCAATTATGCTAAAGTTAGATTGTTAGAATTATTTGAATTAGAGTTTTTAGATTTATCCGTTTATGTACAAGTTATTTTGTAGTAATTAGTGAGAAACAAAACGCGAGTTGACAGTTGCAGGATTGATTGTTAACCTTGGTACCAGAGGTCCGCTAGGGGACTAGCTCACCCATAAGGAAGGAGTGTGGTGTCCATTTATGTGACCTAGTTAGGTGCTCATCGGGTTACTCATTGGCTAAGGTTCAGCTATTCAGCTTAGATATTTATGTATATAACGTCTCTTATTTATCTACTAGTTATTGCCATGAATCTAGTTAAATTATGATTTTCAGGTATATGTAATTATATATAAAACATTTTATATGTCGCATGTATATGTTATGTATATTTGTTGTTGTCCCATGTGGGTTGTGGGTGGAGGCTCGCATGAATTTTGATGAACTCACCCTTCTTCCTCCCTCCTACACAGCTTCAATTCAGTTGCACCAGAATCCTCCCAAGTAGTGCTATAGCTTCCTCGGTAAGCTTCGCTTTGGAGTGGAGTTTACTATTAATTATGTCAATTTAGTAGTCTCCAATAATTGTGTATGCAAGATTCCGAACATGCATTATATTTTTTTGACTATTTTAGAATTACGTCATTTATTTAATTATGTTTGGTTTTGACCAAGATTATGGGTTTTACGTGATTTATGTCAGCATTTATGATTGGAAACATTTTCAGAATTATGAAATTTAGTTAAACTTGAGATATTTTGAATATATTTGATTTATTTATGCATATTAGTCAGTCAAGTTACAAGAGGCTTCCTGGGACCCAATCCCTCAAGTGTTAGTTACGTTCTCAGGAGGGTCGTGACACATTTGAACTACCCTCATAGGAAACATACACTAAAGTACTACCACCCTTTTATCAACACTTAAGAAACTTGGTAACCAAATATGGTCCCTTCATGCACCATAAACTAGGAGAGGTGTCCAACATCATAGTTAGCTCACCTGAGTTGGCACAAGAGATCATGAAAACTCATGCTCTCAACTTTCTTGAGAGGCCCTTGCTTCTCATATCTAGAATATATTCTTACAATGCTACAACCATTTCATTCTCTTCCTAGGGAAACTGGAGGCAACTATGAAAGATAAGCACCATGGAGCTATTAACCACAAAGCGTGTCCAATCTTAGGCACATAAGAGAAGAGGAGGTGTCAAAGCTAGTTAAAACAATATATACATGCAAGTGAAGGGCCCATTGTTAATCTCACTAAGAAGATTTCTTCAATGACATATGGGATCGCATCTAGAGAGTTTTGGTAAAAACAGGTACCAAAAGGTTTGTATCAGCTATTGAGGAATTGTTGTGCCTATTAGGAGGAAATTGCATTGCTGGTCTGTATCCTTCTATTGGGATGCTTCAAAAGATGAGCAGGACCAAGGCAAGACTTGAGGAACTCATAGAGAGGCTGATAGGATATTGCAAGATATTATAGATGACCACAAGAATAGAAAAAAAGCCATGAAGGAGGTGAAGGTCTAGTTGATGTTCTTCTCAAGTTTCAACAGGAAGATACCTTGACTAATGACAACATTAAAGCGGGCATCCAGGTTAGTCTCTCAACGTGTAGAAAATTGGCTTGAGAACTTCAAAATGATGACAAACATAATCAATGTTCTCTCTAAAATATTTGCTAAGTGTTTCAATTTTATATTAGACAACAAATATCTCATGTATTCTTAGAGACATCCAAAGTCTGACTTGAAATACCATGAACCACATTTGAACAAAAGAGCTATATGCGAAAAACTAAAAGGAAAGCAATATTGTGTCAAGCAAAAGTCTTGCTTCCTTGTGTGACCTATCAGAAAGAAGAGTCTACATCACAAGTACAATAAAGTTAAAGAAAGCACACTCAACAAGACATAAAGCATGGGCAAGCATGGGGACAATAACAAAAGGACAAAGCTCTATTTTTCTCCAATATGATAGCAAACAATAATGAGAAAGGCGGAGAAAAGGACAATGCACAACAAACAAGGACAGCAGAAAAGGCTTTGCAAAGGGATTTCAAATGGTCAAAATATTTCTCTAACTTGGCAAAACCTTGCTGAAATATTTCTGCATATGAAGAAAGAACTTCAAGGTTATCATCCATAATGGAAATGTTCTTTCTCCCAAGCTTCTGCTCTGAAACTTTCTTCCTCCTCAAGAAAGACATTGCAGCAAGCACTCAGATTTCCTCTTTTCTCTTTCTCATGGCTGAATGGTTAGGATGGTGGCTATATATATGCTTCAAAGGACCATCAGACAATCAAGACTTATCTAGAAAAGCAAATATCCTCTGTTCTTAGTGTTCAAAAATCATATCTTGTGAGAAATATTTAGAGTGGATTTGTGTTTAATATTTGGAAGTTTGTCTTGGTCCTTGTTGGATTATTAGGATTGTATTTGTGAGAGTTTTAGTTGGTTTGTTACCAACTTTGATTTATAAATCAGAATCTGTATTTGGATTAGGGAATTAGTGGAATTCTCATCATCATTGGTGAGGATTGAGTAGACTTCACATTGAAGTTGAACCATATAAAATCTCTTGGTCCATTCTCTTCAACTCTACTATTTTCATTTACTTTATATCCAATAAGCATCTAATCTTTATAATGAAATACATTTATATTGTTGACACATTACTTTGAAAAGAAAACAGCATATAAAATTCTCTATCTCAAGTTTACTCACAAACATACTGTACACAAATATCTTCCTATTGCAGGGACATCTGGTTAATGTTTTAACTGGTTATTAAATGTGAGAAAATTTTAAAAGATCACTTGATTCAAATCCCCACTTTCTCAAGTGATCTGATACCATCAAATGACATATGGGACAGCATCCAGAGCAATTTTTGGTAAAAAGAATAGGTACCAAAAGGTTTGTATTGGTATTGAGAAATTGCCTTAGGAGGAAATTGCATTGCTGATCTATCCTTCTATTGGGATGCTTCAAAAGATGAGAAGGCAAGACTTGAGGAACTCATAGAGAGAAGGACTGATAGGATATTGCAAGATATTATAGATGACCACAAGAAGAAAAAACAGCCATGAAGGAGGTGAAGGTCTAGTTGATGTTTTTCTCAAGTTTCAATAGGAAGATTACCCCTTGACTAATGACAACATTAAAGCGGGCATCCAGGTTAGTCTCTCAACGTATAGAAAAATGTTATTTGGAGATATCCTTTACGCATACAGATTAATCACATATAGCTACTCAAATAAGCATTGGTTTCATTTATATAAACAAACAAGAGTATGTTGAAAAAAGTGAGTGTATAATAGTAAGAAGGCAGTGGGATTCACTTTTCTTCTTGTATGTATATTTAAATTAAAAACATTCTAATTGTGTCTATACAATACATTTTTGTGGAACACTTTACCAACTCATCCAACACATACTATTGAAAATGGTCACAAAATATTTAAAACAAAAACTTATCATTTCAACAAGGATGATGAATGAATCGACATGGGTGAACTTTTCTTTTCTGCTTGTACACAAAAGAAAATGCATGCTAGTAGTACATGTAATGGCGCCATTGTAATTAATCTATTTGCAGGACATTTTTATTGGTGGTGATGAAACATCGACAGTGGTTGTGGAGTGGGCAATGGCAGAAATGATAAAGAACTGATGGAAGTAGCACAAGCTGAGGTAAGAAGGGTGTTTGCTAGCAAGGGGAATACTGATGACTTAGAGTTGCACCAATTGACATACTTAAAGTGTGTCATCAAAGAAACCTTGAGGCTAAACCCATCTCTGCCATTGTTAGTTCCAAGGGAGAATAGGGAGAGATGCCAAATCAAAGGGCATGAGGTACCTGCTAAGTGTAGGGTCATTATCAATGCTTGGGCAATCTGAAGAGATCCAACATATTGGACTGATGCTGAGAATTTCATACCAGAGAGATTTCTTAACAACCCAATTGATCAAAGGGGCACAAATTTTGAATACATCCCATTTGGTGCTGGAAGGAGGATGTGCCCTGGCATTGCATTTGCTACACCAAACATGGAGCTGCCACTTGCCCAATTGCTTTACCATATTTTGACTGGAAGCTTCCCAATGGAATGAAGCATGAAGAACTTGACATGACCGAGTCATTTAGGTTTACTACTTTACTATAAAAAGAGGAAGTGACCCATGCTTGATTCCCATTATTCATCAATGAATTGCCTAATAAGCAAACTATTCATCATAAACTATGAGTTTTTCAGTTGTTAGTTTTGATTTAAGTTTTGTTTTTATATCATTTTAGATACTTTTTGGGCTTTTTGTATCTTGTCCATTTAACTATTGGCTTTGTCGTTTTAATTTGTTTTTGTTTCTTTTTACGTGCCTTGTGCGACTCTCTTTGAGAGTCTAGCAGTAATCAATTATCGGGGCAAAAAATAAGGCACAAATGGCATCTAAAATTTTGGCTTTCTGATGTTATTAAAAAAAAAAAAAGCAGTTTTGCATTTACCATTTCGATTGGAAGCTTCCCAACGGAATAGAGCGTTAAGAAATTGACATGACTGAGGCATTTGGGATTACTTCAAGAAGGCATAATGGCCTCTGCTTAGTTCCCGTTTCTCATCAACCATAATATTAATATAAATTATCTAATTAAGCGAACATTAATGTCATCTAAATATTTTCAGCGTGATTTGTAACAATGGTTGTAACTTGATTTACTTATGATAAATTTAAGTAGCTGCTCATGTTGTATATATAGGCTATAAATAAGCGTTTATAAGTATGTAACGAAGTGTAACTAATCAAAATTCATAGCTTTATTTGTGCAATAACCAGTGGCGGAAGAACGCTTAGTGATTAGGAGTAGCGGATACATTTATAAAAAAAATTTAAAATATGGAAGACTTAATTTTAATGTTATGATAATTTAACAAAATCTTATATCGAAATCTGATCATGTTGTATTGTCCTCAACAAGTATAGTGGAGTTTCATTACTTGAAAGGTCGTGGAAATAGAATATTTTGATTATATAACTTTATAAAAATTTATACGCTATTTTAAAATGTTGTACATAAAAATTAATCTGAATACCAATATGCAAACAAAAAAGATAAAAAATTCATAGACTTAGGGTGTGTTTGCTTGAATGATTAAAATGAGATAGAAGTTTTCTTGAGGTGAATTTCAATATAATTTTACGCATAAAATTCATCCATAAAATTCTTTTTTCCAATTTTGTCCCAACCAAATTCACCCTTAATACTAGTGGATATTTTCTCTCTCAGATAATAAGACATTAAATCTTTTAATAGTTTCAATAATAATTTGTATATATTTTTAAGAGTTTAATTTCTATCTATAGACGATATAAAAAAGTTTTACATCTTAATTAATAAATCTCTCCTTTTATATGATTTTTTAAGTAATGGGGATGGAAATTAATCATATTTGTTTATGTATGTGTCATTACATAATTGGATAACTATGTAAAGCTTTTTACATTCAATATATTCAAATTAAATCCTATTTTAAAATTGTATATATATACACACACCAGCTGCCTCCCTCTTCCCTAATGGTCCTCCGTTTCTGACAACGTTACCCATAGAATTTAATGAGTTTAACATTATGATCCATGAAACTTCAAATGGGTGCAATTCTCCCGTAATGTGGTGCTGAGAAAATATAAAGAAACAAAGCTGTTGCCTTACCATCACTTATAGCTTTTGACCTAATGTAAAGTTCTGGTTCGCATCCACTTACTAACACATAAGGGATGCTGATCACTTTATCTGGCCAGTGATTTTTTGCATTCGATTATGAGAAACTAAAAGTCTACCACATATATATATATATATATATGGCAAACTCAAGTCTAGCTAACAACAATATTGTTAGTCGAATATTAAATTTGAAAACAAGATTTTTCTTTTTTGTATATTTTTATATAAAATTGTGAAAACATAAAACAAATCAATTAAAGTAATGTGACATTTTTGTATTAAAACAGAAATATATATTTTCTAAAACCAAAGATGTCCTATTAGACTAACAATATCCACTCCGCACTTTTGGATAAATGAAATTACCATTACTCCATTCATCAATAGCTCATTCAATTATGATCAAGTTGGTGCTAGTATATCTCAGTCCTCAAAAAAAATTATAATTCCCCATATTTTCAACTAAATATGGATATGTAGATTTAACAATGGAAGAAATAGGATCACCACAATCTAGGAGCAACAAATCATCCAGAATATCAACTTCAAACTCTCCATCAATTTCATTCCAACTTTTGCTTCACCTCTATCCAATATCCATTTTCCAAAAGGTTTCAATTAATTAGTATTGACACAACTTGAGCTTGCCCGGAGACACAATGTCTCTATAATGTAGATAAATTAATACTGGCCATGACAAGATCTGGATGACTTGTCTTTGGAATAACTGGCAAAATTTGTCAAAAATCACCACCAAAAACAATAACTTTACCTCCAAAAGATATGTTTTGCATACTCACTTTTAGTAAACCTCATTATGTCTAAGCTTCAAAGGCCCATTTGTTAATCATCGGTGCTTTATCCCAAATAATTAGGTTGTAGTGTTTTAGCAAGTTCGTTTTAAGACTATTTACCCATATGTTACAAATTAAATCCTTAGTCAATTGTAATGGGATTGCAAATGTTAAGTGTGCAATTCTACCTCCAGGCAATAGAAGTCACACAATGCAGCTAGAAGCAACGTTTAGAACAAATTTACCTTCTGAACGTAATTTAGCGGATAAAACTTTTCAAACAAAAGTCTTACTAGTTCCATCACACCCATGTACAAAATAGAAACCACTGTTTCCTTCATTTACAGCATCAACAACACAATAATAAACTTTCAACTGTTCATCTGTTAGTTGTGGGAAAAAATTTTCAGGCTCAATCAGTATATCATCTCTAGAGGAATTAAGTAGCAAAACATTGTCTAAATGAAAAATAGTATCAACTGTCGGAACAAGCATGTCATAAAAGTCCTTTAATGACTTACCATTGATTTGTAAAATCTTGTCTATTTCAAATAAAGAAAGATTTTGTAAATCATCATCCGAAAATATCAAATCTGTGAAATAACATCAATCAATGAACACTTTACACAATAGAACAAAGATAACATACTAAGAGATTAGGTCAAAATTCATTTGTACCTGTACGTTGGATTTCTCTTCATTTTTTAAATAAAATTCCATCTACTAACGAATCCCATATCTGCTGCCATACAAATGGTTTGCTCATTGAATATGATATCAATAATGTCAAATAATCGACGAAGTGCAGGACTAGACGACAACTCAGCAGCCTCTTTTATTACCTGTATAAACTCACAATCATTAGTTAAAAGACCAAGAGCCTAGAATGCTTCTCGGAATGACCGGTGGAGAACACCATCAACAATTTTGATATTATCATAACTCTTGCAACCACTTTGAACATTTAACAATAATCTAAGATAAAACAAATCTCCTGGAATTTTTTATTTGGCAGTAAGGTTTGGCAGTGCCCATCAATAAACGAGGCAAATTTTTAGGCTGAGAATTGGAAATACCAAAGTGTAGGCAAAGCCTATCTAAGTGGCGAGTGGTGCTTCACAAATTAAAAAATAAAATAAAAAAATGAAGGTGGTTGTAGTCTCTCAACTATTGAAGCATCGTGTGGGTACACCTTAACACCCACACCTTAATTTATTATCGAACGGACATGGCAGCCTAACTTTCTATTTTTGGTCAAGACAATCATGCCGGTCTATCTCAATTTCCGTCACTAGCCCGGCCCATGCATGTTCGTTTTCTCGTGATAAGCTTCAATTATCGATTATCTAGGCCTTTGAATTTTAATTTAAATTGAATTAGTACTTCAATTGGTCAAAAAAATAACGATTATATTATATATTAAATCAACTTTAACTTTAAAAAACAATAAATAACAGGTAAGTGAAGTGATTTAAAATATTTTCAAATATCTCTATCTAACACTCTTTAAATGTTTCTCAATAATCCAAGTTATATATTAAGATTCTGTTAAAAAAATTTCATTAATTTTAATTGATTGAGTAAATTAGTCCTAGTACATTTTTGTTAGGTGAATCTAGAACATTTACCATTGAAAGTAGTAACTAATCCAACTATACCAACTGTGCTAGCCTCATTGTTTAGTCTTGATACATTGATGCATCAAGAAACAATATTTCATCTTATTAGTTTCTAAAATCTACACTTCACCCAATATCTTAATGAGATAGTATTATATAAGCATAAGTTAAATATCATATTTAAACATACTCATAAAAATAAGTTTCATCAATTTTATTCAATATATACTTCTCGTTTATGAGTCTGACTAACTTTTTGTGAGTATATATAAGAATCATTTATTAAAATGGTGTCTATATAAGAATTTTTAATTTCTTATCGAAACTGATAGTTAATACGCATTGGAATATATTTTAATAAAATATTCTTTTAAATCATAGTAAATCGTTTGAAGACAAACAAAAAGATAGAATCTGACCATTGGAAACATATGGTATAAAGCAATTACATGAAGTCATATGCAGTCACTACACTCACTACTTCGAACATCTAAAATTACCGACAAGTACACCCACTCTCATAGGCCTAAATCCTTTTTCCTTGCTTCGCGCTCACCACATATATTTGAGTAACACATCCTTAGATAATCTCTATATAAGTATCATTCATTTCATGTATCTTTGTTAAGTAAAAGACCTTCATCTATTTCTCTCATTTGTTCCACCACAAGTCCTCAACATTCTTCCATCATGGATCTTCAAAACCTTTTCTTTATTTTTGCCTCCTTCCTCTTTCTCTTGGTGTTATTCAATTCAATTATTAATAAGAAATGGAGTCCTAATAAGGACAACAATACCAATTTGCCCCCGGGCCATGGAAACTACCCCTCATAGGAAACATACAGCAGGTTATTACCTCACTGCCCCTTCATCAGCACTTGAGAAACTTGGCTACCAAATATGGTCCCTTGATGCACCTTAAACTAGGAGAGGTATCCAACATCATAGTTAGTTCACCAGAGATGGCACAAGAGATCATGAAAACTCATGATCTCAACTTTTGTGACAGGCCCTTGCTTCTTATATCTAGAATATTCTTACAATGGTACAACCATTTCATTCTCTCCCTATGGAAACTACTGGAGGCAACTACGAAAGATATGCACCATGGAGCTATTAACCACAAAGCGTGTCCAATCTTTCAGGCACATAAGAGAAGAGGAGGTGTCAAAGCTAGTTAAAACAATACATGCAAGTGAAGGGTCCATTGTTAATCTCAGTGAGAAGATTTCATCAATGACATATGGGATAGTTTCCAGGGCAGCTTTTGGTAAAAGGAATAGGTACCAGCAAGTATTTATATATGCTATTGAGGAATCACTACGCCTGTTAGGAGAAAATTGTATTGCTGATCTTTATCCTTCTATTGGGTTGCTTCAAAAGATGAGCAGGGCCAAGGCTAGACTTCAGGAACTGCATAGAGAGACTGATAGGATATTGCAAGATATTATAGACGACCACAAGAATAGAAAAAACAGCCATGAAGGAGGTGAAGATCTAGTTGATGTTCTTCTAGTTTCAACTTGAAATGGACTCAAATTGCCCCTTGACTGATGACAACATTAAAGCCGTCATCCAGGTTAGTCTCACACTATATAGAAAAATGTTATTTCAACATATCATATATAGACTGATCACATCTCAAATAAGCATTGGTTTCAGACTTTCAGTTATATAATCGAATGAGTATATGCTGAAAAGAGTGAGTGTATATTAGAAAAAAGCTGTGGGATTCACTTTTCTTGTAAGTATATATAAATTTAAAACATTAGAAGTATGTCACATACAATAATTTCTATTTGATATAGATATCCATGTTAAAGAGTTCTGATATTAGAACTCATTTTATGTGAAATATATTATCGACTCATTGCTCATCCGCCCATTGAAACTAATTACAAAATATTTGAAACAAAAAAACTCATTATTTCAACTATGAAAACTAAATGAGCCGACATGGTATTCGATGTGAACTTTGCTCTCTCTGTTTCTTTTTCTTTTTTTTTTTGTGCATTATGAAAGAAAATGCATGCTAGTAGTACCTGTACCACCATAATTAATCTATTTGCAGGATGTGTTTTCTGCTGGTGGCGACACATCGTCTTCGGTTGTTGAGTGGGCAATGGCCGAAATGATAAGGAACCCAAAGGTGAGGGACTCAGCACAAGCTGAGGTAAGAAAGGTGTATGCTAGCAAAGGGTCTGTGGATGAGTCAGAGTTGCACCAATTGACATACTTAAAGTGTGTCATCAAAGAAACCTTGAGGCTGCACCCACCTGGGCCACTGTTAGCTCCAAGAGTGAATAAGGAGAGATGCCAAATCAAGGGGTACGATGTACCAGCTAAGTCTAAGGTCATTATCAATGCTTGGGCAATTGGAAGAGATCCAAGATACTGGACTGATGCTGAGAGTTTCATGCCAGAGCGATTTCTTAACAACACAACTGATTATAGAGGCACAAACTTTGAATACATCCCATTTGGCGCTGGAAGGAGGATGTGCCCTGGCATTGCATTTGCTACACCAAACATGGAACTGCCACTTGCCCAGTTGCTCTACCATTTTGATTGGAAGCTCCCCAGTGGAATGAAGCATGAAGAACTTGACATGACTGAGTCATTTGGGCTTACTATAAAAGAGAGAACGACCTCTTGCTTGATTCCCATTGCTCATCAACCTTAATTAATTAATATGATTTGCCTAATTAAGCAGGCAATTATTCATCATAAACTATGAGTTTCCTTTAGCTATTTTAGTATGCTTTACAATAATGGTTGTAACTTGATTTAATTCCTTGTCATAAATTTGATTAGCCTTGCATTTCTTGGTCGTTGCATTTCTCACAAAATTAGCTTAGCATAAACATTAGTGGAAAAGAGATTCTGGCAAGAAAACGTGATCCTCAAGTCATAAAACAACCAACCTTTTAATTTGCAGTAGCATAATCCCATCTATTTATATGGTTCCTTCATCAAGAATTGATAGAAGTTGAACGAAATAGCTTACAATTTGCAACATGCTATACGAAACCATAATTTACTTTGGTAAACTGATCAACGAACTAATGAGCTAGTGAAAGCAACTTTAAAGAGCCTTCATTAACAAAAACTGAATGAAGTTAGAATGTTTTACGGGTAAATTATATATATTAGGAGGTTAGTGATAGTTTTATTATAAAATAGAAATGTTGAATGAAATTACAATTAACTACAAGAAAGGTTAGTATAATTTCTCATAACATATATTGACAAAAGAGCCAAAAAGGGCGATCAATTTGCATCTTGTCCTGCCACAATAGAAAAGCAATATCCCATGTCCACATTGCCAGATTACCCCTCAAGGTGAGTAATGGTGCGATGGTTTTATAATTTTGTTATATCAAAATAATATATATGTGTCTTGTTATATGAAAGAAAAATTCATTCCATTCTAATATATTTGTTTTTCTATCCACGTCAATCTCATAAGTCAAAATAAAAAATATCCTAATTTTCCCACTGTCCAATTTCATCATGTCATCCTGTTTGCCCCTTAATTTTAAGTCACCTTTTGTCATTGTAGCCTATGATAATAGGTGCTGGTTGTGTCCTTACTGATGCTTCCTCTTCATGGGGTTAAGCCTTTCTTCTCTTAATTATCAAGAGAAAATTACACTAATAATCTCTCAAAATTTAATATAATTACACTTATACTTTTTCTATTTTGAAAACTGTCATTGATCTCTCCTAAGATTCACCAAAATTACATTGACCTCTTATAGACTAGTCCGTTAATTTAAGTGATAAAATAATATAAGATATATACATACTTCCTAATATGAATTTATAATATTTTAGTAATATTTAACTCATTAATTTAATAACAAAATATGTAGTTATACCTTATATAAAAAAAGTTTTAGTTAATATATATAAGTCAAACATTACCAAAATATTCTAATTTTTTATTAATAATTATGTATATATATTATGTTATTTTTGTTTCACTTAAATTAATGAAACTAATAATATCTGGAAGGGGAGATAAATATAATTTTGATGAATCTCAAAAGAAGTCAATAATAGTTTTATGAAATAAAGGGATTACGAGTATAATTATATTAAAGCTGAAGAAGGTAATTGTAGATTATTCAATTATCAAACATATATTGTTGTTGGGTTTGCTCCTCTTGTTTAGCGTTTGATTTTTTTGTTTATTGTTGTTGGGTTTGTGCGCTCTGTTTTAGAGTTTTGAGCTTTATTTAATGATAAGAATAAGAAAATATTAAGATGGCCTTGTTTGGTTTCCAATTTTTTTCATCTTATATTTTTTTATTTTCAGAACTTTATAAAAATAAAAATTGAAAATAAAAACTGAAAAATAAGATTTATTATTTTTACGGTTTTCAATTTTTTTTATAAAATTATAAACACATAAACCAGAAAAAGTGTAAAGAGGAAATCAAAGCAAACCACCAATATACAAGAATATTATGAACCCAAGGAACATAGAATATAAGTAATTTAAACTTACCTTTTTCTAATATTTAGTATAATTATACTATACATCTTTATTTTGTAAATTTACATTCCTATAAATATTAATACATTAATTTAAGTAATAAAAAAATAACATATGATATATATATATATATATATAATTATTAATGATAAAATTATAACGTTTTGAAAATATTTGACAAACATTTTAACTAAAATACCTCTTTTTTTATTATAAGTTATAATTATTAATTTTTTTTCATGTATAAAATTATTCAATTAATGTGTTAAATATTATCAAATTATTATATTTTTATTATTAATAATTATATATACATCTTATGTTATCCTTTTTTGGTCACTTAAATTAATGGACCAATAGAAGGTCAATATAATTTTAATGAACCTTAGTAGTGATTTGTGATAATTTTATGGATATAATTACACTAAAGTTAGTGGAATTTTATCTATGCCGTATATTGCGATCAATCTGCATCTTGTCCTGCCGCAAAAGATAAGCAATATCCCCTGTACAATCGCCAGATTATCCATATATATTCTACCAAAAGTAAGGTTATCTCCCATACGTCATTTATTTCATTTATCTTTGTGAGTAAATTACCATCATGGACCTTCAAAACCTTCTCTCAGTTTTGGCCTCCTCCTCTTCCTCTTTGTGTTCTTCAATTCAATTATTAGAGATCGAGTTCGAAGGACACCACCACCACCACCAATTTGCCCCCGGGCCAAGGACACTACCCCTCATAGGAAACATACACCAGGCTATTGCCTCAGTGCCCCATCATCAACACAAGAAACTTGGCACTCAAATATGGACCCTTGATGCACATTATTACCTTAAACTAGGAGGAGTTTCAAACATCATAGTTAGTTCACCAGAGATGGCACAACAGATTATGAAGACTCATGACCACAAATTTTCTGATGGGCCAAACCTTCTTTTTGGTAGAATGATGTCTTACAATGGTACAAGCATTTCTTCTGATGGAGACTACTGGAAGCAACTAGAAGGATATGCACTATGGAGCTATTAACCACAAAGTGTGTCCAATCTTTCAGGCACATAAGGGAAGAGGAGGTGTCAAAGCTAGTTAAAATAATACATGCAAGTGAAGGGTCCATTGTTAATCTTAGTAAGAAGATTTCTTCAATGACATGTGGCATAGCATCAAGGGCAGCTTTTGGTGAAAAGAATACAAGTGTTTATATCATCTATTGAGGAAGCTATGCACCTAGCAGGGGCAAATTGTACTGCTGATCTGTATCCTTCTCTTGGGGTGCTTCAAAAGATGAGCAGCACCAAGGCTAGATTTGAGGAACAACATAGACAGACTGATAAGATATTGCAAGATATCAGATGATCACAAAAATAGAAATAAAACGGCCAAATTTGAAGGGGGTGAAGATCTAGTTGATGTTCTTCTCAAGTTACAACAAGAAATGTACTCAGAGCACTCCTTGACCGATGACAACATTAGAGTTATAATCATAAGTAGTATAAATAAAAATATATGATTAAATCAACTAAAGGTTCTTATATTGACAGTGCATCAAAATCATTAATCTTTGCTTTTTGATCAGTTCCACTTTTTTCTCACTATCCAAATTTGAGTATGAATCTCACTTGTTTAGAGATATATGTTGAGTTCTGCTTGTTATTTGCAGTTTTGCATTCAAAGTCAAGGAGAAAAAATTGAAAATAAATTGAGTTGATTGAAAACTGCCTAAAAGGAAAGTTGGCAATCAAAAACCATATTAACACAGTTCACAGTGGCTCAACAATGTACATATAGGGTAAAACTTCATTTACGTCCCTCATATTTTATCCCAAAGGTTTTTTTTTTCCTTTGGTTCACACCACATCAGTTCATAATTCTTTCCAAGCTACTATCATTTGTTACTTACTTCGGCCTTGTAAAGAGTGAACATGGACCTCACAGCAGATAAAAAGCATTATTTTATTAAATACATTTTTCTATAAAAAAATGTTCAATGACAAGAATCATATACCCCATATATAAGATTGTGATCCCCAGATTCTCGTCATTGTCAAGAAACTTCTATTTTGGTATGTTTCAATCAGTTATCAACAGAATTCTCAAAGCTGGAGTTGGACCTCATGGTATACCAACAAGTTGAGCAAAAGAAGATGACCTATCCTCTAGCAATTTTGTAGGGCCGTCAACTCAATAAGTCCTGCACCAATGTATAATGAAATCAGAAAATGGCACATCATGGTAACAGCAAAACTAATGAAGAATAACAGCCAACCTTGATCAAGAAGCAAGACCATATCACTATCCAGGACTGAAGTTATTCTATGTGCAATGGTAATGACTCTGGAATCAGAAAAATGCAGCCGAAGTACACTGAATCAAATTATCTGTAGCTGTATCAACTGATGCAGTGGCTTCATCAAGCACCAAAACCTTGCTTTTCTTAAGCAGCACCCTTCCAAGGCACACCAATTGCCTCTGACCCATACTCCAGTTCTCACCATTTTCACTAACTGCAACATCCACTTTCACATTAGCAACAAGTAGATGGGTACAGGTACTAATCATAATGTTCATGAAAACTAGTAGACAAACCTGCAGAGTCCAACTTTCCTTCTTTCTTTCTAACTTAATGGATAGTGAAAGTACTAATAATTAATTTCTTTAATATAATCAGTTAGATCTAAACATTTATTTAAACTTTTTTGATACAATAATTATCTGAATATTATAATAATTAGATTTATTTAGAAAATATTAAGTAAAACTTAATAGCAATAAAGACATATTAGCAAATTATAATAGGCTTAAATGTATTTTATCCCCCTATATCTTGGTGAGGATGATGATGATTTGGGACTAGATGAGTTATTGAGGATGATGGTTGAATGATTGTTGGGGCTACATTGTGACTGTGTTGCAGGGGAGGTGAGAGCTAGAAATGGGTCTTGAGGGTAATTTTGTCAAAAAAATCTCATGTGACATGTACATGTGAGTTAACTATGTAAATGGATATCCAAGTAACAAAAAGTTTTTTTTGATTATTTGAAAAGCATAGGGACACATTGCACATTTAAAATGTCAATATCTAAATAACACATGACTTAAATATGGGGAATAAAATGCATCTAACACACTATAATATACAAAGAGTGTAACTAAAATAAAATTGTAATATGCACTATACACATATAATCTTTTAACATCTAGTCTTTATATAATTAAATAAATATTAAAGAAACATATATCTCTAAATTTATTGTTACTTTTTATTAACAAAATTTATTTGTCATTGATCAATTAATTTTTATTATAACTGTTATGTTCTTTAGTTTTTTTTTTAAAAAAAAGATAATGACACAATAAATTAATTTTTATTCCTTCTTTTCTTTTATATGCAGTTGTAATTATGAGTTATAATTTTTTTATTAATTATTTTTTAGTTATAATTACTTTTACAAATTCACTATTGAACTATTTAATCTAATAAGGTACTTCAACTATCAAACATAAGAGGATATCATACACACCATAACACAAACAGATACACCTTTGGTTTTGAAGGATTTACGCTAAGATGTATTAACTAATCCTTCACATGCATACCCCATTAAAGGGTAAATGCTAGTTACGGATTTTAAAGTTATTCCATTGCCAAGGTGAGACAGGAATATTTGATATAGTTTATGAGTGTTATATTTTTTTATTAAACTTGACAAGTTAATTAAATTTTATTTTATTATATTTTCTAATTCAACTTAGTCATTATGTTAAAATTAATATTTTTTTTTGCTGAGTTGAGAGTTTATTTATATTTATTACTAATAGTATGATTATTGAATTTATTTTTAGAATAATAAAATTATAATAGACCAATCTTTTAAAAGATATTTTGTTATTGAAAAAACTGAGAAGTTAAAAAATCCTGACATCCACAATACATAAGAAATACAATAAAACAAAAATTATTTTAATATCACAAATAGAAGTACAAGCACCCCTCTCATCTCATTTTGCATGCCTCAAAGCTTATTAGGACTGAGTTAGTGGTGAGTAAATCAGATAATTTACATAATATTATAAATTCAAACTTCATTGACGATAGTGTACCAAAAAATTGGGTATGGCTCTATAACAGATGAACGCGTGATGTGAAGCATTGAAAAAAATTTATGGATTCACTTATGCCAGGTCGAACACGGACAACTAAGGTAAAAGAAGCATATGTCCTTAATATTACTATTATGCCATCACGGTTTTGGAAGAAAATATTTTCGGCAAATAACAAAGAAAACGATGAAAGCGTGAAATCATTGTTTTCAATTTTATATATAAATCATACCAGAAATATTTTCATAGAAATGTTTTCATTTAAAATTCAACCAAACATATTTCCATAGTTTTTTCTGTTTTCACTGAAAATGAAAATGACAAATGAGTAAACCAAACCTTAAAAAGGTGAGATCTGTGTGAGCATCCACAGCACTAAAAGGGTCATCAAACAGATATACATCAGCATCTTGGTAAAGAGCAGGTGCAATTTGTATTCTTTGTTTCTGTCCACCATATCATTTATCCCACGTTCTCCTATAATTGTTTGATCACCAAAAGACAACATTTCAAGATCCTTCTTCAAGGAACATGCTTCAAGTACCATCTCATACCTTTCCCTATCCATCTCCTTACCAAACAACATGTTATCCTCTATCTTTCCACTTTGTATCCATGGTGATTGAGCAACATAGGCCTTTGTTCCACACACCTTCAGAATGCCTGATATTTTGGTACTTCTCCCAATACACAAGAAAGTAAGTAGATTTTCCTGATCCAACAGTGCCACAAACAGCAACCCTCATGCCTTGAAAGACTTTGAGATTTATGTTTTTCAATGCTGCATTTAGGGAAGACAAATCCCAAGAGAAATTTCCATCAACTACTTCAATTGCTTTATCAGAAGTACCATGAGGAAGCTTCTCTACAACATCGGATTGCAAGTCATCAAGACGAAGGAATGATGAAATCCTATCAAGAGAAACTTTAGTTTGTGCTATCAAGGAAATTGTAGCTGGAAGATTATATATGGGTTCTTGAAGAATCCGGAATGTTGCAAGTGCAGATAAGATCTTCCCTGATTCAAGAGGGATCCCTATAAGCATACAAGTACCAAAAGTAACCACAGATACAAATGTGGGGGCACCCCAAAATACAAATGTGCTCATGGCTGAAGTATAAACATATTTTTTTAACCAGCTTTGCTCAGTTTTCCTGAGCTCAGTTATCTTTGACAGAAACTTCATTTCCCATCCTTGTAGTTTGAGGATCCTCATGTTCCTTAGAATCTCAGATGTTGCCTTCATTCTTGCATCTTTGGACTCCATCAAGTTATCTTGAAACTTCTTCCAATGATCCGAATGGAACATTTGCCAACATTACAACTGCAGTTGCCACAAAAGCAGTAATTGAAGCAAGCCCAAGGTTTTAATACAAAATCAACAAGGCTAACAAAACTTGCAGAGCCACCATCCACAAATCATGCATGTACCAACAGAAGGTGCCAACTCTTTCAGCATCAACAGTCATGAAATTGATCATTTCCCCAGAAGTATGGCCCTGCTTTGATTGACATGAGAGGGTCAAGGCTTTATTGTAGATCATAGTCACAAGCAGTGCTTGGAATCTGAGTCCAACTTGCTGCAACTTAAAGAACCAATGCATTTGAGACAAGGACTCAACAAGCTTCGCAAAGAAAAATGCAGAAACCAAAACGTAGCCCTGATTTTCATATAGCCTTTGTCCATCAAGGTATTGAACAAAAGTATCAATCAGATAGGGACCAACACAAGAAGCCAACGTGTTCACTATTGCAAGAAATGCTGTAAAAAGAATCTCTTTCCATGCTGAGATTAGTAACAACTTCACCAGCTTGAGTGTGGTCACTTTGTTAATTGCACCATAATCTGCCTCAACATTATCTCTGAAAGCTGGGAAAACTCCAACTACACTATCTCCATTATCTAGCTGCGGCACATCCTCAAGGTCTAAGGTCTTCTTATAGCCAACACCAATAAGAGGACCCACCCAAGAGAATGTAAGAAGGCTGAAAATCCCAGCATTTGAGAAAGGGGTAACAGTGTCAGCACCGTTGGTCTCTTTGACCCAGATTCATTACTATTACTAACATGTGCATCACCATTCAATAGAGGTTCTTTAAGAGTACTATCTTCAAACTCATTTTTCACAAAACACACAACATAACAGAAGAATAAACCCACACAAGCGGACACCACATCAGATACTAAGTACTGAGCAAGTAAAGCCACGTGTTTTTCATAGAGAATAACGATGTCCAGCACAAAGCAATAACATGAAACAAAGAGGTAGAAAACGCACCAAGCTCTGAACAATAAAGGAAACCTTGTGTGTCCTGAACTGAAGAAATAACCCTTATGCAAGCAAACACGAACAACACCCCCTGCAACAGTTTTGAGCGCTAAATCCAAAAGGGTCACGAGCTTTTCTTCTGACCAACCACTTCTACACCAATAGAAGTAACTAAAGAGGCAGAAGGTAAGATTGAAAGCAAAAGCAAACAGAGAACAAAACAGAGCCTTTTTGAAAACAGCGTTATCGTGTTTCTCCTTAGGCTCATCTCTAGCTCCATTTGTGATTCTCTTCCAAACCCATGTCACCAAAACCACCACCACCACCACCAGTAATACGTGGAGGGTGCCTGATAAGGCATGAAGGAAATGGGTTTGAGGAAAAACCAAGTGGAAGAGTGCATGGGAAGAAAGGGACTACAAAACAAAGGACATAGTGTAGTTATGTGAATCAGAAACAAAAAACGAAAACAACCAACATTTTGTTGTAAAATAAGAGAGAACAATGGAAGAAGAAAAAAAAAATAATCTTATCCAGAATCTCAAAGTTTAACATTCACATCCAACCTATTTATAAGAAAAATAGAGATAATATCACATGAAATATAAATATCTATCTAATCAAATCAAACTTAACTTAAATCACTAAAGTAATATCCACATAAATAAATAATATTTCATAACACATTTGCTTTTTTCAAGAATGTTCAGTGAAAGGGTGCTGATGTAATATTCCCAACAAAATTAAATTAATGATTAAGATGAAAAAGAAAAACCAATAGAAATTAGACAAGTGTCATGAAATATAATAAATAATATTAGAATAATTAAGTGTATCTAAAGAAATATAAAGAATTACAAAAATATCATTACTCAGTGAAAATTATGAAAATACATTTACTATATAGGAAAAAAATTATAAATAACTCTTGTCTTATTAATAAATGTTAAATATAACTATTATTTTATAAATGGAATTAGAAGAATTCCACTATCATTGTCTAATTATAAAAATATCATTATCTTGAAATAAGAATGAATTTAAGCCATTGAATTAAAAGTAGAAAAAAAATAAAATGGGTCAATTAACTAAAAGTTACAAATCTCTAGTATAGACTATGGAGTTAGTGGATAATTATGTTAAAATAATTAACATGGGATTCCAATTATAAGAATAAAATATAATAGATTGGTCATGATATCTTATAATATCATTTAATAAAAAAAATTATGATAAAACAAAATGTAACACACATACATGACAAAGTACATGAAACAAGGTAAGACTCAATGAAATTCCATATTACAATCCCTTCATGTATGTATGAGCCAAAAATTAGCATCATCATGATAGGAAACAAATTGAGTTGATGAATAAATTTGTGTCATAAAGAGCTCTTGATTTCCACTAAAATTAGCACTACACTAACCACTAATTCTAACATGATGATTATGTTTAGCACTTAGTAATCTAAAATGATTATTACTCCACTCACAAGAGCATCCAAGAATAACAAATTGAAGCACTAAAAACTCCACTATACCTTCAAGTCATGGCCTCTTGGCCTATAAAAGGGAGGAGTTGTGTGAACTCATTGCTCATAACACACTCTTACTAGTCTTCAAGCTTTAGAAATTCCTAAGTGTTCTTTCTCTTTATTCTTTCTCTATCATTTCTTCTTATGTTCTTTTTTTCAAGAGTTCTCTTTACCCTTTAAACCTCATCTAAACACTTAAATCCTAAACTCAAACCTTCACTAGCCCTCATAAGAGTTACAATATTTAACTCTAGTGAGAAATATTTTTCTTAAGCATTCAAGTTCTAAAACCAAGATTCAAGGAGGGTCATCCACTCCAAGGACTCTTGCTCAAGCTCAAGGAAGAAGAGAATGACTCTTTTTAGACCCTACATAAGAGGTAGGAGCTTCATCTTTAATTGTTCAAGCATTGTTGGCTTCTAACCTTATCCATGGATAGAATGCTTCAAGCTTAAGTTATTGTCAAAAGTTTTGAATGATTGTTGTAAAATATATTTTTAGATAGCATAATATGTTCTATTATGTTCTGAGTATTTTTATGATGTTATCATACTCAAATATAGCTTAAAAATATGGTATGTGAAGCTTGATTTAATAAAGTTGACTTAAGACATGAAAATGGTAGGTGCTGAAATTTCTGGCTATTCTTGGCAGTAAGCACTTCAAAAAGCAATATTCACAAAATATGAAGTATCTCAAAATTAAAATATTTTTACCATAAACTAGACACATTATAGAACAGTCTCTAAAAGAATCACCCAAAACGGAGTTCTTTAGCTCAAGATATAAATTTTCAAAGTTAAGCCAAAGACTGAAACTTTGAATCCGACCTTTCAATAGTAAAATAGGTGTAACTCACTCTAGAAAAATTTAAATAGCCTGATTTCAACTTTGTTGGAAAGCTAATACACAATGGAACACATCCATGTATGTCATGCATAAAGCTTTGCACCACAAAAATATAGAACAAGAAATAACTTTATAGTATAGTGTGCTAAGAGATTCTAGAAAGGGTAACTTTGTAAGGGTTCTATAGCATAACCATAAATGTGTTTTTAATGAAATTATCATTAATGGAAAGCTTGATGAATTAAGAATCTGGAACTATTTTTAAAAGATTGAGATAATAAGTATACAAAAAGTTACAATTTTTCTTGTAAAAGATGTTAGAACTATAAATAGAATATTAAAGTCTTGAAAAGAGATAGTTTTAAGAATTTAAGATGCAATAATCTTCAAGAGGAAAAATATATAAAAATCATAAAGGAGCTTGAAAATATATAAAGAACCTCTAAATTCCTAAGGATAATATTTTAAATTTGCACTAATGTATTAATAAAATGCTAAGAGTACAAAGAGAACTAAGAGAAAAAGATTTGGTTAGAATTTGTAAGAATGGAAAAAAATACTCCATAATGTGTAAACACTAAGACTTCCATAACCTTTTAAGAACCTTAGGGTACTTGATTTATTGGCTTCAAATAATGAAATATGATATACAATTTAGCATGAAAAACCTACTATTTGATATAAGGATGTATATGAGATATTGTCTATGTGAATGTATAGTGATGAATTATAAAAATGATGAATGAATGATTGTCCATGATTTATTATGATTACGTGATGATATGCATACATTCAATTTCAAATGAAAATAAAAATAAAGCCTAGAAAATTGGCAATGAAAGTCTGAAAAAGAGGACTTGAGCTAAATTCATGACATAACCATTGAGATTATGGCAATTGAAAGAAAACCAAAAGGTTATGGCAAGGTCATGGTATGAGCTCATTATCCTTTATGGTGGTCTAAGGTATTGATGTATTCATCCGTGAGTGATTGAGAAATATGTTAATGAAAGAAAAATGGAATGAAAGAAAAATGATGATCATTAAATAAATAAATGTTGATGATGAGTAATCATAAAATACATGCATCTCCTAAATTATTATTGCCCATATTAATTTTATAATATGATATGCTTGATAAAGTACGGAATGGATATTTCTGTTATTGTTATAAGAGTAGTTTAAAAGAAATTGCACTTCGGCTAATCACGTTTGCGAAAAATTTGATAATTGAATCCTTACTTTGTTCACCTTTTTATAATAAATCCAAAGTGACTTGAACGACAATGATGACATTTTTACAAATAGAAACTCTATTAGAATCTTGCATTTCTTACTCCTATATTTCTTTTCCATTGTCGTTACCAGGGGAGACAAGTGCAATTAAAGTAACGGAGCTATAGCTAAGAAGGAGGCAACAATGAAGATTTTAGACCTTTTAAGAATTAGCATTCCGATTTTTAGTTGTGAGGAACGACGATAATAGTAGAATTTATATTGTTATTTGTAATAAATTATCACTATGGTATTAAGTAGTGTATTTCAGGATATGTGATGATATATATACTTTTAGTCCCTTATTCCGCTTATTTAAATTAAATAAAGTAATTTGATTACCATTTATGTAAAACTATGTATTTCATTTCGTTAGAAGTTAAGCTTTTAAAGAGTAATTTATATATAAAAAAAATTATCCATTATTTTTCTAAATTAATTTCAAAAGAAAATAAACGCAAGGTATAAGTAACAATTAATAGAATCTATATGTGAACTTAAATATAATTAGATTCTATTAGAGTGTTACGCGTGAGAGTAATGAAATTTTTAAAAAAGATGAGATTTTTCTTTGGAGACTACATCATCGTCTCATTTAAAAAAGGGGTGGGTGGATATGAAAAGGAGTGAGCGTGGAAAATTTGCGACAGAGATAAAAACAGAGAAAGAGAAGACGCAGACAAAAGAAAAAAAAACACACACACGCGTACCGGTGCTGGTGGAAAGACACATAAATCCGATGAATGGAGAGCACAAAAATTCTGGTAGCCGACCAATAATTTTTAAATTCTGAAAATCTGAATCTGGTTCAAAGTACACGACCGTTGTCGTAAATTACACTTCACCACCAAAACCCAGAAAAGGATAGTAAATGATTAAAAATAAAAAGAAATAGCGGGCAGTTGGTAATTGAGTGTGTGTTTTTTATTAAGCGTTTATAGAATTTATTTTGTGTTGAATTGATTTTGTTGAAATTAGATTTGTTACAATTAATTTTGAGTCAAAGTGATTTATATTTAGTAGTTTGACATGAAAAGTGATTTTGATAAAAATTAAAAGAGTAAAATCATATAAATAACAAATTTTCAATTCTACGAAGTCAAAATCAATTTTAAGATTGCTCACAAATGCAGAACGAAACAAAATAAAACAGTTGAAATCGATTTTTGATCTCTAAAATCGATTTTGAAGCACGTAATCGTTGCTCCAAACATGCTGCGAATTCAATTTAATTTTAATGCGTTATCTCTACAAATAAGTTTTGAATTTTAATATGGATTTTATTTTGGTACCTATATGGTGCCGGCACCATTTATGTAACTAACCGTTGTAATTTGATGGATTTCATAAAACATAGGTATGTGAGATATATGATTTATTTTTAACTACAAATAATTAAGTAGAACCTGACTTCTTGAATTTAATAACTAATGAAGAATTTTGAAGAAGATACCTTAAGGAATAAAAAATGGAAAGTCTACTATGGAAAAGGATGGGATTTTATATTTTTCTAAGAATGGGATCTGTAAAAAAGTTTTGAAATTTTTCTCTTTTAGTATTCTTAAACAATGCTTTTAGAACACTTATTAGCCAAACCCATAAGTTATTGTTCTCTTGTTTCACTCCGTATGTCCAAAAAAAATAAACACATATATTAAAGAAAACAATAAATACATATTGGTAATAATATAAAGTTATGTAAGTGGACATGATTATTCCTATTAAAAAAAAACATTCTCATTAATGTAATTAATACAATTACTTATGCTAACACTTGACCTTGCCATATTTTGCAAAATTAATTATCACCAAAAGCCTCTGAGATTTATTACAATTAGGGTAAAATATACTTATCTTTCTTGAGGTATCATAAAATGACATTCCACCTCATTTGTTTAAAAAATCTATACTTCATCCCATTTTACTATGGGTATGTTTGGTGGGATTTTGTACCAAAAAAAATTATTAACAGATCTCCATCAGTTTTGATATTATTTACTAATATACATAATTTTTTGAATTATAGTAATATGGCTCACAGTTCAACAAAATACATCATATAAAACGTTTAATTATTAAACAATTTACTTGATAACACATCAAACAGTGCAATGCATTAGCAGAACATGTGCACGTGGCAGGCATAATTCGGCCAACTCCTAGCCATATTGCAGGTGAAAAACCGTACTCACAGTGGCCCTCTGTGCACATCCAGTCAGGCCAAATATAGGTCCTCATGCTGCATTTGAAGACAGAGAAAATGTGCACACACACAAGCTCAATTTTACTCCACATTTTCTTTATATATATGGTTCTTCTTTGTGGAATCAAATCAATGATTGATATTTGTTACATTTTCAGAGCGTTTATTAATTCAGATTTTAAAAAACACTACTATTTGACAATTTATTAAATTTTTATTAGTATAAGACAAAATATGATTTTACACTATACACTAATAAAAATTTAAAATAGTGTCAAATTATGCTAGATAACTAACTACTAACTATGATAATTAAATTATTGATTTATAAGATTTATTTTTAATATTTTTTAATCTCATTCATATAATTATATTTTATATTAGTATTATTGATAATATTATTTAGCACATATTATTTATTTTTCAAAATAATTAATGTTTATTTATATATTTTAATATTACTATAAATTTTTATTTAATTTTTATATCTTTTTTATTTAAAATTCTTATTATTTTTTAAATAAAATAATTATTATTAACTTTTAATATAATTCTTAATTTATTTATGAATTTAGTTTCTATAAACTAATAATATAAAATAATTTTAATCATGAACTGATAAAATTTTTTTAAAAAAATATCATATTTGATAAAAAGTTATTTGTCAAGACGTATATTTAAAATCTGAATTAATAAATGCTTTGAAAATATGACAAATATCAATCATTGATTTGATTCCACAAAGAAGAACCATATATATAAAGAAAATGTGGAGAAAAATTGAGCTTGTATGTGTGCACATTCTCTCTCTTCAAATGCAGCATGAGGACCTATATATTGGCCTGATTGGATGTGCACAAGAGGGCCACTGTGAGTATGGTTTTTCACCTGCAATACGGCTAGGAGATGGCCGAATTATGCCTGCCAAGCGTGCCACGTGTTCTGGTAATATGTTACACTGTTTGACGTGTTATCAAGTAAATCATTTAACAGTTAAATGTTTATATGATGTATTTCGTTGGATTGCGAGTTGTATTACTATAATTTAAAAAATGATGTATATTAGTAAATAATATTATAATTTGGAGATTTGTTAATAATCATTTTTTATTTTTTTGGTAAAAAAGTCATGTTTGGTGCAATCTCTTTTATGATTTATTTTTTATAAATTATATAATAAATAATAAAATCAATTATGAAATAAGTAATAAATTTAATTTCTATATACTGATAACATAAAATAAAATATTGATAGATAACTTTTTATCAAATTTGACACTTTTTGAATTTTTATTGATTTACGAATTAAAATTATTTTATACCTTTGTTTATAGAAAATAAATTCATAACTAATATTAAGAATTATATCATATTAATTATTTTAATTAAAAAATTAATAATAAGCATTTCTATTGATTGATTATTTTTTTATTTACATATGATTGATTCTTTTTACAATTATTATTTTAATGAATTTAATTTTGATGTACTAATAGTATAAATGAGTTCTATAATATATTCAAGCATATATTATCTCATAGCTAAAGTGATTTACTCCTATATCCATGGCTTAAAAAGTCATTTAAATGAAACGATCAATTAGATAATAATGTAAAAAAATTTTATACTATCAACACATCAAAATTAAATTCATAAAAATAATAATTGTAAAATAAATCAAGCAATAGTAATTTAAAAAAGTGTTAAATCATACTAGGTAACTGTTTATTATGATAACTATCAATTATGATTTGATAATTTATTGAATTTTTATTAGTGTGCAGTGTAAAATTAGATTTTACACTTTAAACTAATAAAAATTCAAAATAACGTTAAATCATGTTAGATAACTAACTATTAACTGTGATAATTAAATTATTTTTTAATATTTTTAATCCCATTCATATAATTATATTTTATATTAATATTATTTATTACTTGTATTGTTTACCACATATTATTTATTTTTTAAACATAATTAATGCTTATTTATATATTTTAATATTGCAATAAATTTTTATTCAAATTTTATATCTTATTTGTTTAAAATTCTTATTATTAATTTTTTAATAAAAATAATTATTATTAACTTTTGATATAATTCTTAATTTTATTTATGAATTGAGTTTCTATAAATGAGAGTAGAAAATAATTTTAATCAAAATTGTTAAATTTGGCAAAAAGTTATCTGTCAATATTTTATTTTATATTATCGGCATAGAAATTAAATTTATTATTTATGTTTAATTATTTTATTATTTAGTATGTAATTTATAAAAAATAAATTATAAAAAAAAATATCAAACACACCCTTAGTAAAATAGGTGAAGTGTAGATTTTTTAAACAAATGAGGTGAAGTGCCATTGCTTGATACCTCAAGAGAGAGGTAAGTGCATTTTACCTTTCAATAAATTGTCAAACTATGGTTGGTAGTTATCATAATAGGCAGTTACCTAGTATGATTTAACATTTTTTAAATTACTATTGCTTTTATTTTTATAAATTTAATTTTGATGCATTGACAGTATAAATTTTTTTTATATTATTATCTAATTAATTGTTTCATTTAAATGGTTTTTCAAGCCGTTGATATAGGAGTAAATAACTTTAGTTATGAGACAATATATGCTTGAATATATTATAAAACTCATTTATACTATTAGTACATCAAAATTAAATTCATTAAAATAGTAATTGTAAAACAAATCAATCAAATGTAAATAAAAAAAATCAATCAATAGAAACGCTTATTATTAATTTTTAATTAAAATAATTAATATGATATAATTCTTAATATTAGTTATGAATTTAGTTTCTATAACTGACAGTATAAAATAATTTTAATCATGAATCGATAAAAATTCAAAAAGTTTCAAATTCGATAAAAAGTTATTTGCCAATATTTTATTTTAAGCTATCAATGTATAGAAATTAAATTTATTACTTATTTTATAATTAATTTTATTATTTATTATATAATTTATAAAAAATAAATCATAAAATAGAATGCACCAAACATATCTTTAGTGAAATGGGTGGAGTGCAGGTTTTTCAAACAAATGGGATGGAAGTCATTTCATGATACCTCAAGGGAAGTAAGTGTATTTTACTCTTAACATTATATTGATTTCTCCTCTAGATATTGGTTTATTAATTTAAGTGACAAGAAAGAAAACACGACATACATATATCTATTAATGATAACATTATAATATTTTAGTAATATTTAATATACTAATTAAATAAAATAATTTTTATAACATGGAGATGAAACCTATAATTATAATTTATGATAAAAGGGCTATTTTAGTTTATACATGCCAACTTTGGTCACAATAATATAATTTTGTGACTAATAATTATGTACATGTCATATGTTTTTTTTTTACTGTTTAAATTAATGAAAAAATATTCATAGGAAAGGTCAATATAGTTTTGTTAAATAGAAGGGTAACAAATATAACTACACTAATCTAGAAGTTTGCTTTCTATTCAAAACCAAACATGTGAATCTTCTACTCATGGATACACTTGGGCAAAGGCTAGTGTTTAAAGATTATTTGAGCTACGCCTCATGCACGTTCAACTTATTAAAGTTTCTTGAAACTGCATTAGCATAATAGATTATATGATGGTATGGTTTGAGATGTTAAGTTAATCAATGATTCCTATTAAAGTTTCTTGAATTCGCATTTAGCATAAGAGATTATATGATGCTATGGTTTAAGATGTTAACTCATGTCTTTTATGTTACTCGTTCATGAAGATGATTTTTCATAAGGGGTTATAGCACAATAATAATTTTATATCTATATACTCCCTTATATGAATGACTCTTTTGAGTTTGAAACGTAGACAATGCAGTAAACTATTTGATTATAGCAAATTAATGGTTTTATATCTAATAGCTAATGTATTTAGCTTGAAGATTCATGGAATTATATGTTCAAAGCAACCACTGGCCCCTTCCTACCATACTGTATCTAGTCTCCAACAAAGCTATTAGGGTGATATTTCTTTCACCAAAATAATGAACACAAAAATTTCACAAGGAGAACATAAAAGTGGGGAAAAAAATCAGACACAACAAATATACTAATAAAGCTAAGTAATAACAGAAGCAAAAAAAGTAAACAATATTAATGTCAGGGAAGTTTAGAGAACATAACTATTAAACGTTTGTAACTTTTTAAAAATTATGAAAAAGTAGTAAAATAATTTTGCAACATACTGCTACGCTGGCATTGTCCTCCGATGTACGGACAGTGGTTCGCTGGATTTTCCTCCTCATCTTGCCGGTGGCTGAGGCACCAAGAGGGTTGCTTGCAAGGAATTTCAATACCCAAGTAAGTTTCAAAAGGTGAGCGATGTGTGGGATATCAAAGTAAACAGAAATACAAAATAGCTCTAGGAAACTTGCCTCCTCCCTATTTATACTCTCTTGGACTTTTCCTAAGAAGGGATTCTAGGACTGAGTTGGTGTGTCATTTGGCACAGAGTATCGTTTTGAGCAATGGTATATTTTGTTGTGATCTTTCCTCTTTTTGGTCCCTTATGTGTCCGTACTAGGTCTCGCGCTTCTCACGACATGAGCTTGCATCCCTTTGCTTAACTCCAGGTGGGCCCCTTCACCGAACTTGGGGTTAGCATTTTGCTTCTTTAGCGATTTTAGGATGAGTTCAGTGTCTTCACCCTTGTCGGTCCTCGAATGCATATTGGAGATCTTGCCTTTGGTGATCCTTCGGGTCGTAACAAATTTATATTTGAATTTTTAAAATCTAAGTATCTTAAATTTTTATACATTTTTTATTAAAAAAATACTTTAAAAGAAATTTAAAAAATACAATGAGTCGTAGCTTACTTGACACTATTTTTTTATTCAAGTGACTATGATTTTGTTATTATTAGGTTAGGGATTCTATTTCATTTACTCATTTTCTTTCCCATTTCTCCGATAGCTCCACTAGAAGCTTCTTAAAATATTTTATTTGTTTTTTTCTATTTTGGCTCGATTATATTGATTTTGAAGAAACTTATTGATTACATTATTTTATTTAATTAAAACACAAATTAAATGGCAAATTTTCCTAGACGTGGCCGTCAAGGAGTTGGAAAGTTTGGCCTTTAGACCATCGTTTTGGTTGTAGGGCCGTCAGCAGCCAAAAATGGACTAATCGACAAATCTCGAAAGTGCTAAAATAGTGACGCCATGAGATTTGAAACCACGTTAGATAGTTTCCGTGATTTGTGAAAAAGTATCCGAGGTCAGCATCATCGTCGAAAACATACCAAGTCTCCAGCTCCAATGGGGTGAAGTTTCAACAGATCTGCGCCACTACTTAAGTTTGAGCCAAAACACCTTTTTCATTTTCCTTTTTGGTGTGTTTGAGGGGACCATGCTTTTGAAATTATATATACACACAAATTATCATAATTTTATTTATCACGTATATGAATAAAAATGTAATAATTACTCACTTTATCGATAAACTCATTATGACTTAAATATATTTTTCTCTTATAAATATAGGTCATTTTTAATTTAATACCTTACAAAATGGTTTTTTTTTTTTATGTTGTGTTTTTAGTTCTTAAGCTCTAAATTTAGATTATTTTTTAATATTATTTAAATTTAGGTCCCCAGGATTTGACTAAATCCACCCCAATCAATTCATAAGTGAACGATCAAGCTGATTTGAACTAAAAGAAAAATTATTGCTCAATCAAACCCAACCTAACTAATCCATTATTTAAACAAAATTATATGTACTCGTTATATATAAGACATTATGCCAACTCACACATCATCTACTATTAAATGGTGGATAATGTGAATTTGATGAATGAGTTGTGAGTCGATACAATATTTCATATATAAATAATACAACTTCTTTCTAAAATGAGTAGGATGGGTCAAAATGCCATCCCAAACCTACCTAACACAACTCACACACACCTTTAATTGTGTGCTTCTTAGAAAATGTATGTCTTATTCTCCATCAAGGGTCAAATCCCATACATCCCCTTCCCATTAACAAATAACAAAAGGCAAATTATACTATAAGATTTAGTATAATTATACTTATTATTTTTTTATTTAATAAAATTATATTGGTCTTCCCTACGCATGTTATTTCATTAATTTAAGTGGTGAAAAAGATAACATATAATATGTACATGATTATTAACAATAAAATGATAATATTTTGATAATATTTAATATATATTAACCAAAATACCTCTTTTATTGTAAATTATAATTATAGGTTTCATCTCCATGCATGTGATAAGAAAATATTTTATTCAATTAATGTATTAAATATTACTAAAATATTATAATTTTATCATTAATAATTATGTATATATCATATGTTATCTTTTCTTATCACTTAACTTAAAGAACCAATATCTGGAGTAAGTCAATATAATTTCAGTTAACCCCAAAGACTTCAAGTGACATTAATTTTACAAAATAGAACGATTTCAAATGTAGTTGTATTGAAACCTCATGGGAATTCAATGTATTTTTCTCAATAAAAAATGACTGATATATGCTTTCTTGAAATATTTTATGACTTTTGTTTGCTCTCTCAAATGCTTCTAAGACTTATCGATGTTTTTAAAATTTTTACATGTTGAGATTTATAGAGTTATACCTATCTTACTTGTTAACAAATTTGATATTTATATTAGAAGTTATATCGTATATGTTTAGATCTCTTATATTTGACTACATATTTTGTTAAATAAATTTTTTATTTAAACATATATTGGACCGATAGATTACTAAACCCAAACCATTTGTTAGTAGAACAAGTCAGATTAAGTCAAAAGTGGGTTACATTAAAAATGCATCCCAAACTCACCCAACCCAACATATATGTAGAAGGTTTTTCATTCTTCTAAAATTAAAAAAAAAATCATTATTTATGTTAATGCTGAAAGAGAACATTAATTATCAATATGCAAACTTTTCATTTTATTAGGTGAAATTGCTATAAGTTACAAAGAGTTTTAGGCAAAATGAAATTGTGTAAGCGATTTATAGGCAAAATGAAATTACATTGATTTCCACTTGTTACAAAAATTGTTAGAAAAATAAACAATGAGAATAGAAGATTGGATAGGTTTTGAGGGGTGACTTATCACTTTCCTTATAAAATTATTCTATGGTGAAGGAAATTTAGAAAGAATTGCACCAATTTACAAGGCATTAGGAATTTTAACTTCAATATCTTTGTTTTTTTTATGTAAAGATCTCTTAGTCTTGATACTTATTCTTGCAATTTATGCACTTGATTCATTTATAATTGGTTTAGTGTCAAATATTTTTAATTCAAAATATTGTAAAACTAAAAATTTATCAATACCTTATTTAATCCCTTGGTTGTCTCAAATAAAAATATTAGGTGTATATAAAAAAATTAGAAATTATTTTAAGAGAATATTGTTCAAAAATATTATAAGCATAATACATTATATTAAGATGATTTTAAATTTAATACATTTAAACATAAATTAATTTTTATTATTTAATCGATTATATAAAGAATTTGTGTGGATAATTTTGCACGTTTTTAAAGTAATATAATCAAAATGCACATGAGCTAAAATTGAAGGGTTTTTCTAGATTTTTCCTAATTTTTTATAAACAATATTACTTAATTGCTATAATTTCATTTGCCTAGAAATTTCTGTAACTTATAGTGATTTCGTTTTGCATAGAAATTTCTATAACTTGTATTGATTTCTAGGAAAAAATGAAATCGCTATAACTTACTGATTTTCCATATGTAGGAAAAACTTTGCAAATTAGTAGTCAAAGATGCAGTTATGTATTTATATAATTAATGATTTTTTTAATTTTAAAAGGGTTATAAACCCCATATGTAGACTATCCAATAATATTTTTAAGGACGTCAAGATTTATGTCTTATTTCATGGTTGAATTGCTAATATTTTAATTTTAGTGAGAGTATATCAAAAGTAATATTCTTATTAGGTGCGTTTCTTTCAAATTTTGAAAAATTAGTTATAAAACTTAAATATTATATATAGTTAAAAAATTTAAAAATTAATTTTTTTTCAAAACCTACTTGTTTTAGCTTTTAAAAAAAGTTGAAAATAAAATTAACTTTTTTAAATTCTGGTTATTTTCAGAAATTATCCAAATGTGAAAAATGATTTTTTTAGATGAAAAAATGATTTTGGGCTCACAAAATCTCATCCAAACACACCCTTATTGTGTTATGATTTTGTATTAAAAATTTATGATTAAGTTATAAAGCTCGTTTAGATAAACTTTTAGGAGGAAAAAAAGTATTTCTTTTCAATTTTGTTTCAGATAAAAGTATTTATAGGATTTTGTTACATGTTTGTTTGTACTTGTCAAGAAGAGTAGAAGTAGAAAGAATAAAGGGCCTGTTTGGGACACTTTTTTTGTTTTTATTTTTTAAAACTATTTTAAAAATCAAATTTAGAAACAATTTTTTAGTAGTAAAACAAAAAACACTATCTATGGGGTAACTCTTTTCTAAAAACAAACTCACCCTATTTTCCCAAAACCAATGCAACACCGCAAAGAACAAGAGAGGGATGCTTGTGGCGGCGGGAGGGTTGCTTGCGGTGACAAGGGAAGCGCGGAGGGGAGAGAGGTAGCTATCACGGCAGGCGTTGGATTCCGGAGGTAAAGGTGGCTAGCTTCACGGCAACATCATTTAGCCATCCTCCTGCTGGCGACGGCAAGTGGGGAGTGCGATCGAGGCTAAGTGCAGGATTCCTGACGAGCTCACTACTTGGTTTCGACGAGGCTAGCTGGGCGGAGACATGGTGGAAGCATAAATGCAGCGGTCGCGTCATGCGGCCGGTCTTCGCGGGTGTTGGTGCTACTTGCCTGGCTTCTCACAGTAGAAGCTGAGGTGGAGGTGCGGCTGAGCAGGATGAGAGGCGGAGGCGCGTGGGTCGCCAGTGAGGACTTATTTACAAAGTTGCCACTACTTGTTTTGTAAAATATCTTTGAGTTGTTTTCTTATTTACTATTTTAAAACTTAAAATCAGTTTTTGTTTTTTAAAATTAAGGGGAAGAAAATAGCATGTCAAACAAGATTTTTAGTTTTTTATTTTTAAAAATCAAAAATTATTTTGAAAATACATTCCAAATAGGCCCTAACTTTTTCAGCTTTGTTTAGAAGCAAGTAGGGTATGATAAGTAGTAAAGAGAGTGTTGTTGGTAGATTTTTGAAATTATTTACATTTTTAATTTATCCTTACAAATTTGATATAAAGACAAAAAAAAAATCTTCTACTAAGTCGCTCTCACCCATCGTCTATTATTAATAATAAATATATAAAATTAGTTTAATAAGCCTAAAAAAATTAACCAAATTTTAATTATAAATAAATTAAAGAAATTACATAAAAAATTATTATATGTACAAAATACTTTTTTATCCAAACATCTTTTTTAATAAAAACTCTCCACGTCCTTAATTGTAATTTTATCCAAAAAAGTGATACTATATTTATTTTATTAAATAATTTAACAACTTTTAATTATAATAAAAAATATTTTTATAATTATATCCAAACATATAAAAATTTCTTACTTCTACTTGTTATTCTAATAAAAATACTTTTATAATTACATCCAAATATTTAAAATTTTCCTTATTTTCCTTCTAATTCTGCTTTGCTTTTAAAGAAGCATTTCTCCTAAAATTTTAACAAACAGCCCTATAGAATAATATATAAAATATAATTATAATATAAATAGCCTACTAAGAATGTCTGCGTGGAACTATATATGCGACTATAATTAAAGACAATTAGTCACATTTAATACAAGTTAGAGGTATGATAATTTTTTCTCGGAAAGATACACCTTAAACATTATTTTTCATTTTATGTTAGAAAGAAGCACTTCTGAAATTTTAATTTTAATTTTGCAGCATGATTTCACGTCACTTTCTGCAAAAGAAAAGACACATGTTGTGCACACTTTAACAAACTATATGGGAAAAGTTCGATTTATATGTTGCAACGTGATAGTAAAAACTTTTGATGAACGATTACATTTATAAAGTCTGGTTATCATGCATAAAAAATAAAAGTCTGGTTATAATTTTAATTATATAATTATATATCATGTATTTTAATTATATTTAAAAATATAAATTGTTTTTATATATAACTGAATAATTTTAAAGTCAATAAGATTGGCTTAGTGATAGGACTTGAATAATATGTATGAAATCATAAATTACAACCATATTATTTTTGAAAATTAGATGTACAAAATAATAATATTTTTATCAGAAAAATATTTTCTTAAATTTTTCCTTACTTAATAAAAAATTAAATTTAAAAATACAGCTGTTGTATATTAAAAAAATTTAGTTTGATACGTTATTATTATTATTGTTATTATTATTATTATTATGATAAAGTGCAAGAAAAGCAAAGAAAGCAAGATTACATTGCATCCCCATCATTAGATATCAAGATATTTAACAAATTAACAATTACATAAAACAGAAAATGATAATTATATAATAGAAAACACATTAAAGTATTAAAACGACACATCATTTTTTTTCAATGAATTAAAGTGACATAAATATAAATATATTTAAAAAATCAACAATTAACTAAAATAGGAAAGGATTATTTTATAATAGAAAACATATTAAAGTATTAAAACGACACATCATTAAATCATTAAATATAAATATACACTAGCTTATTCGTACAGACAACACATTCAAATTCAATTGAATTCAATTAGCAATTGTCCACTTTTTTTCTTTTTTTATTAATCATTTAATATCCTTTTCTGATATTTGACGGTGAAGTGGTGTACTTTACGATCAGAGTCATCTGTACTTTGAGCACTCAGTTTTGGATTTTCAGAATTTGAAAAATTATTGGTTAGCATCCAGAATTTGAGTTCACCGTTAATTACTTCACATTCATTAAGATTATTGTGTCTTTCCAGCAACACCACCCACAAAACAGAACAAAACACTCTGTGTATATGTGTGTGTGTTTTTTCTCGTTTGTTTCTGTCTTGTCACTTTCTGTGTTTTGGTCTCTCTCACAGATTTTCCAAGCTGCACTCCTTTTTCCCGGAAAATAGCTACCCCACATTTTTCTCACCTCCTTCCCTTAGCCTTCTCCGCCACCAATTTTTCTTGTTCACCACGTTCCCCTATTCCCAAGGAACCCTTTCTCTCTCTCTGTTGACTCTCTCTCTCTCTTTGACTTCACACTCCTCAGAACTTCTTTATATATAGCCTCCAAAGAAAAAAACTCATCTTCCTCAAAAAAAACTTCATTACTCTCTCGTACCCTTTTGTCTGAGCCTCACTGAACTTCCGCCAAAAAAGCAAATTTGTGTTGTTTTTTTGTTTTCTGTCTTTTTGTATCTGATTCATATTAACTAGACAATGTCTTTTGTTTTGTCGTCCCTTTCTTCTCTCATGCACTCTTCCACTGGTTTTCTCCTCAAACCCATTTTCCTTCATGCTTTATCGGGTACCCTCCATCTGTTGTTGGTGGGGGTGGTTTTGGTGACATGGTTTTGGAAGAGAGTCACAAATGGAGCTAGAGATGAGTCTGAGGAGAAAGCCAATAACTCTGTTTTCAAAAAGGCTATGTTTTGTTCTGTGGGTGCTTCTGCTTTCAATCTTGTCCTCTGCCTCTTTAATTGCTTCTATTGGTATAGAAGTGGTTGGTCAGAAGAAGAACTCGTGACCCTTTTGGATTTGGCGCTCAAAACTGTGGCTTGGGTGTTGTTAGTATTTGCTTGAACAAGGCTTTCTTCTTCAGCTCAGGTGATAGAAGGTTTCCCTTATTGTTCAGAGTTTGGTGCGTTTTCTACCTCTTTGTTTCTTGTTATTGCTTTGTGGTGGACATTGTTCTTCTCTATGAAAACCATGTGGCTTTACCAGCTCAGTACTTAGTTTCTGATGTGATGTCTGCTTGTGTGGGTTTATTCTTCTGTTATGTTGTGTGTTTTGTGAAACATGAGTTTGAAAATAGTACTCTTAAAGAACCTCTATTGAATGGTGATGCATCCGGGTCAAAAGAGACCAAGGGTGCTGACACTGTAACCCCTTTCTCAAATGCTGGGATTTTTAGCCTTCTTACATTCTCTTGGGTGGGTCCTCTTATTGGTGTTGGCTATAAGAAGACCTTAGACCTTGAGGATGTGCCGCAGCTAGATAGTGGAGATAGTGTAGTTGGAGTTTTTCCAGCTTTCACAGATAAGGTTGAGGCAGATTGTGGTGCAATTAACAAAGTGACCACACTCAAGCTGGCGAAGTTATTAGTAATCTCAGCGTGGAAAGAGATTCTTTTCACAGCATTTCTTGCATTAGTGAACACGTTGGCTTCTTATGTTGGTCCCTATCTGATTGATGCTTTTGTTCAATACCTTGATGGGCAAAGGCTATATGAAAATCAGGGCTATGTTTTGGTTTCTGCATTTTTCATTGCGAAGCTTGTTGAATGCCTGTCGCAAAGACATTGGTTCTTTAGGACGCAGCAAGTTGGACTTCGAATCCGAGCACTGCTTGTGACTACGATCTATAATAAAGCCTTGACTCTTTCATGTCAATCAAAGCAGGGCCATACTTCTGGGGAAATAATAAATTTCATGGCTGTTGATGCTGAAAGAGTTGGTGTCTTCAGTTGGTACATGCATGATTGTTGGATGGTAGCTCTGCAAGTTTTTTAGCCTTGTTGATTTTGTATAAAAACCTTGGGCTTGCTTCAATTGCTGCTTTTTTGGCGACTGTACTTGTAATGTTGGCAAATGCTCCCTTGGGATCATTGCAAGAGAAGTTTCAGGATAAATTGATGAAGTCAAAAGATACAAGAATGAAGGCAACATCTGAGATTCTAAGGAACATGAGGATCCTCAAACTACAGGGATGGGAAATGAAGTTTCTGTCGAAGATAACTGAACTCAGGAAAACTGAGCAAGGCTGGTTGAAAAAATATGTTTATACTTCAGCCATGACCACTTTTGTGTTTTGGGGTGCCCCCACATTTGTATCTGTGGTTACATTTGGTACTTGTATGCTTATAGGTATCCCGCTTGAATCAGGGAAAATCTTGTCTGCACTTGCAACATTCCGGATTCTTCAAGAGCCTATATATAACCTTCCAGATTTAATTTCAATGATAGCACAAACTAAGGTTTCTCTTGACAGGATTTCATCATTTCTTTGTCTTGATGACTTGCAATCCGATGTTGTAGAGAAGCTTCCTCATGGTACTTCTGACAAAGCAATTGAAGTAGTTGATGGAAATTTCTCATGGGATTTATCCTCCCCAAATACAACGTTGAAAAACATAAATCTCAAAGTCTTTCATGGCATGAGGGTTGCTATTTGTGGGACTGTTGGATCAGGAAAATCTACTTTACTTTCTTGCATATTGGGAGAAGTACCAAAGATATCAGGCATTCTGAAGGTGTGTGGAGCAAAGGCCTACGTTGCTCAATCACCATGGATACAAAGTGGAAAGATAGAGGATAATATATTGTTTGGTAAGGAGATGGATAGGGAAAGGTATGAGAAGGTAATTGAAGCCTGTTCCTTGAAGAAGGATCTAGAAATTTTGTCGTTTGGTGATCAAACAATTGTAGGAGAACGTGGGATAAATTTGAGTGGTGGACAGAAACAAAGAATTCAAATTGCACGTGCTCTTTACCAAGATGCTGATATATATTTATTTGATGACCCTTTTAGTGCTGTGGATGCTCACACAGGATCTCACCTCTTTAAGGTAACTTAGTTTCATTATTTTGTTTTTTATGAGCAATTATGTGCAATGTTAACTGGGCTGTCATTTGTTTTGTGCATACTATAGAATACCAATTATCTTTTGTAAGTTAGTTTTCCAACAGGGTGACACTTTTATAACTACTTTAATAAGTAAACTTCTCTATTTTATTTGTGTATGGCAGGAATGCTTGCTGGGCCTATTAAGTTCAAAGACCGTAGTTTACATTACTCACCAAGTAGAGTTCTTACCTGCTGCCGACCTTATTTTGGTGAGTAATTATCAGAATCTTATTTTCCTTTAGTCATATAGTTGTTTTTTCTCCTCATGTTTGTGCCTTGTTGTTAGGTCATGAAAGATGGGGAAATTACCCAATGTGGAAAGTATACTGAGCTGCTTAACAGTGGGGCAGATTTTATGGAACTTGTTGGTGCACACAAAAAAGCTTTGTCTGCACTTGATTCTTTGGATGGAGAGACCATATCTGATGAAATAAGCACTTTGGAAGAAGATGTAAATGTCTCTGGTGCTCATGGTGTTAAAGAAAAAGAGGCATACAAAGATGAGCAAAATGGTAAAACGGATGACAAAGGTGAGCCAAAAGGCCAGCTTGTTCAGGAAGAAGAAAGGGAGAAAGGTAGAGTCGGGTTTTCTGTCTATTGGAAATATATCACAACAGCCTATGGAGGGGCTCTTGTTCCATTCATATTGTTGGCTCAAATTCTCTTTCAAACTCTTCAAATTGGAAGCAACTATTGGATGGCTTGGGCAACTCCCATCTCGGCAGATGTGGAGTCACCTGTGTCAGGAACCACTCTTATAGTAGTATATGTTGGTTTGGCCATTGGAAGTTCTTTTTGCATCCTTGCTAGAGCATTGTTTCTTGCCGTGGCTGCTTATAAGACAGCTACCATACTCTTCAATAAAATGCACTTCTGCATTTTCCGTGCCCCAATGTCCTTTTTTGACTCCACTCCAAGTGGCCGAATTATTAATAGAGTATGTGTTATCACATTCTTTCAATTTTTTTTGCACTATTTGTTTATAGAGATATGACTTTCGTATTTCAAATAGCTTTATTATCTTTTAGATTTAATAGTCTCCTTCATCTTTCTAATTGTTTCCAATAACCATGAAATCTATTACCAACACTTTTCTTTTTTTTTAAAATACTTTCTTGCTGTCTATTCTCATGCAGGCTTCTACTGACCAAAGTGCAGTGGATACTGACATTCCCTATCAAATTGCATCATTTGCCTTCTCCATCATCCAGCTTCTGGGAATTATAGTAGTGATGTCTCAGGTTGCATGGCAGGTTTTCATTGTCTTTATTCCTGTGATAGCAATCAGCATCTGGTATCAGGTACTTATTGGACTTTGTTGTTAGAGTGGCATATCTCTTGCATTGTCCCCTCCCTGTCTGGCAATGGCTATGTCTACACAGATTATGTGCCAAATTTATTTTACAGAAAATTTGACTCTTATAATATAATATTATTTTATAGGTCATAGCTAACATCTTAAAATTTATGATTCTGCAGCAATATTATATACCAGCAGCCCGAGAACTATCACGTTTAGTTGGAGTATGCAAAGCCCCTATCATTCAACATTTCGCTGAAACAATTTCTGGTACACCAACCATTAGAAGCTTTGATCAGCAGTCTAGATTTCAAGAAATAAATATGAAACTGACTGATGGGTATTCTCGGCCCAAGTTTAGTATTATTGGTGCTATGGAATGGTTGTGCTTCCGCTTAGATATGTTGTCTTCTATGACATTTGCCTTCTGTTTGATCTTCTTGATATCTATTCCACAGGGCGTCATAAATCCTGGTACATAATTTAAATCTAGTATTTGTTGCCAATCACTAGTTACTTTACTTTTGTAATGAGGAATTGGACATAATTGTTATCTTTTTATCATATTTCATGATGAAGGCATTGCTGGTTTAGCTGTTACCTACGGACTTAATTTGAACATGATACAAGCTTGGGTGATATGGAATCTTTGCAACTTGGAGAACAAGATTATATCAGTAGAACGGATACTTCAGTATAGTTCCATTCCTAGTGAGCCTCCCCTTGTTGTAGAAGAAAATCGTCCAGATCCTTCTTGGCCATCATATGGTGAAGTTGATATAAGTGACTTGCAGGTAGTTGAAGATATTATTTTGTTTTCAATTTATGTTATGGTTTTGTCTTCTTTCATGTGGCTGTTAATTGATTTATAAAACTTTTGCCAAGGTTCTGTTTCATAAGTGTTAGAAGTTAGCTTCTGAACGGAAAATTGTGCTTTTGAACAGCATATTTCATATCACAATTTTTACCAAATGTTTGTGCCATATTTGTAATGATTCATTACCCATGATGAAGGTTCGTTATGCTCCACACCTTCCACTTGTGTTGCATGGCCTCACATGCACGTTTCATGGCGGACTGAAAACTGGCATTGTTGGGAGAACAGGAAGCGGTAAAACAACTCTTATACAAACTCTCTTCCGAATCGTTGAGCCAACTACTGGTGAAGTTATGATTGATGGCATCAACATCTCTTCCATTGGACTTCATGATTTGAGATCTAGACTAAGCATTATTCCTCAGGATCCAACAATGTTTGAAGGGACAGTGAGAAATAATCTGGACCCGCTGGAAGAGTACGCAGATGAACAAATTTGGGAGGTGGGTTGGTTTTATTTGTGACACTAAATTCTATCTAAAATATTGGACCTGTAATTGTTCTTCACACTTTTGTTGTCTTCACCCATTTACTTTCTTTTTTCAACAGGCCCTGGATAAGTGTCAACTTGGAGATGAAGTTAGAAAGAAAGAAGGAAAGTTGGACTCTGCAGGTTTGTTTTCTAGTTTTCATGAACATGATGATTAGTACCTGTACCCATGTACTTATTGCTAATGTGAAGTGGATGTTGCAGTTAGTGAAAATGGTGAGAACTGGAGTATGGGTCAGAGGCAATTGGTGTGCCTTGGAAGGGTGCTGCTTAAGAAAAGCAAGGTTTTGGTGCTTGATGAAGCCACTGCATCAGTTGATACAGCTACAGATAATTTGATTCAGCAAACTCTTAGGTTACATTTCTTTGACTCCACAGTCATTACCATTGCACACAGAATAACTTCAGTCCTGGATAGTGACATGGTCTTGCTTCTTAATCAAGGTTAGAGGAGGCTGTTATTATTAAACTTTGTTGTTACCATGATGTTCCATTTTTCTGATTTCATTGTACATTGGTGCAGGGCTAATTGAGGAGTACGACTCCCTACAAAATTGCTAGAGGATAGGTCATCTTCTTTTGCTCAACTTGTTGCAGAGTATACCATGAGGTCCAAGTCCAGTTTCGAGAAATCTATTGATCACTGATTGAAACATACCACAGAATAGAAGTTTAATGACAATGACGAAATCTGGGGGGATCAAAATCTTATCTTATGGGGTATATGATTCTTTTGTCATTGAACATTTTTTATAGAGAAATGTCTTTTTATAAAAGAGTGCTTTTTATCTGCTGTGAAATCCATGTTCACTCCTTTTACAAGGACACAGTAACAAATGATAGTAGCATGGAAATATTTATAAACTGATATGGTGTGAACCAAAGACCTTGGTATAGATGGAAATTTGGAATGAGAAAGGGACTTCAGCTTCACACTAATTATGCACCCTGTGTAACATCTAACGCGACACGTTTTGGGCATGTACAACTTCAAGCACTTCATCTCTTGCATCTTTTGAATTCTCACATGTAAATCTAAATGGTAATATTGAGGTGCATGTTCTTGCACTAATAAGCCTCATATGTACCGATGGAGTATTGGTCTAAGGATGCTCTAGGAAACGCGTATAATGATTAATGAATGTGTGAAGTACATATTATCAGTGATGGTTAGTCTTTTTGCAGACAGTGAAAGGGGTTATGTGTGTGGTGGTTGTCTATATCATTGGCTGTGTGTGGTGTACGTTTCAGTATGTGTGGGTGGTATCTGAATTCTTTCGGGTTATAGTGGCTGGTGTCTTGAGTTGGTATTGTTTGGAGGATGAAAGAAAGACTCTGATCAATTTAATAGAAAAGAGAAAATAGAGAGAAAAAAAAACATCTAGACGAAGTAATACATCTACATTGTTGAGCCACTCTAAACTGTGTTAACATAATATGGTGTCTTTAGTCAAATTGATTGCCAACTGAGTTTTCCTTTATGCAGTTTTCAATCAAGTGATATTCTTTCATTTTCAAATTCGGGTAGTTAAAAAGAATGAGTAAAACTGATAAAAAAAAAAACAAAGATTAATAATTTTATCAAATAAGATGTAACGTACAATTTTTTTTTTTCCTTAACTCATTCATTATAAAAGATATTTTGGTCAGTACATTAATGTCATGTATGAAGAGAATAAATCTACGCATTTTTTAATTTTTTAAAATTTAAAACATTTAAAGAATAAATCTAGAACATTTATTTTTTAAAAGCTAAATTTTAAAAAATGATTTTTAATGCATTATCAGTGTAAACATTTTGTAATATATATATATAGGCTTTTAAGATAGTAAATAATCGAGTCATATAATTTTAATGATACAACAATATACGTGGTTAAATATTTATGTAAATTTTTTTTATATTATTAGTATATAGTATATTTATTTAAATAAATTCTTAAAAAAGTTAAGTAAATTTTTTTGGCAATTGTAAATTCATATTTTTAAATTTAAGCCTTTTTTTTTGTGTGATATACTTGTCTTCATATTCTTGTTGCTTTTGATTGCCTAATCTAGTGGTTTCGCTTTCTTGCTTTTGCTATTTGATTCGTTTAGGGTTTTTGCATTCTCTCTTTCCAAGTTTGCACTTCTTTTGATAATTTGCTTTAACTAAGCATGCAACATTCCTAATTCATCGTGTTTGAGGAATTCAATATGTGTGATAGTTTTGGTAACTCTTTTGTTTTACGTCATTTCCTTGAATTTTGTTCCTTCAATTGACCTGGAAACTCTTGGCGATGATTCATTTGTGTTTAAAATGATTGTGGCATTTTGGAGTTAGGGATGGATTTTCTGTTGTTGGAGAAAGGATATGAGGTTTTGAAAGATTTGAGAGACTCTTGATCCTGGATTTTAAAAGATATGAAAGATTCTTGGTAATTAATTTTGAAAGAACTTTGCGAGATTAATTTAGAGTCATGTGTACCAATTTTTCCGCAGCATTCAGATTACACAAGATGTAGTGAAGTTGTTGATATTGAATATCTACCATAGTTGGTGATCTACCTTAATTCGCATGTTCTTGTGTTTCTTTCCTTGATTAGGGTTCAATCTTTGCTATTTTTGTACTCATTGAATTATGAGTATATGTTGAATTATGAAGATATGTTGTTGCTAGAATATTAGGGGGATTGGACGCGCAGCATGGGGGGGAGGGGGTTGTTGGATGGCAAGATTTCTTAAGTGAGGAATTTGATCAAGGTGTATAGGGTCTCTTATTAGTGGAAACTGAGGATGCTATGATTGATAGGGTTAGGCTAACATTTATATAGGGTGATAATGGTTTTGAATCGAAATATGTGGTGTGAAGTGGTAGGTGGGTGGGGGATTTGATTAAGGCTGAATGGAGAAATTTGGGAGAAATTCCTTTTGTTGAAAGGATGTGATCATGCGAGGCTTATTAAGAGGGGAAATAGGTGTTTGGGGATGTTAATTGGATTGTGGAGGCTTTTGAACAGAAATTAAGGAAGTTGGATGAGAAGCTGAAATTAAGAATCTCAATGGGAGGCTTTTAAACAGGAATTGAGGAAATTGGATGAGAAGGCTTAAAGTAGGAATCTCAACGGGGAAGAGGTATAGTATCAAGAATAATTGCTCTAGGGGACCATGAGATTTCTGCAATAAGGAATTTGATTAGGGTGAATAGGGTGTCTTTGATAGGAATAGTGGAAGCTAAGGTAAGCCTATAGTCCAGTTTATAGGATTATGCGAAGATGTATATGGGGTGATAATGGTTTTGAATGTGAAGTATGTGGCGTGAATTGGTGGGTGAGTGGGGGAATTGATTAAGGCTAAATGGAGAAATTTTGTAGAAATTTCTTTTGTTGAAAAGATGCGAGGCCTATTAAAAATGGAATAAAGAGGTGTTTGGGGATGCTAATAGGATTTTGGAAGCTTTTGAATAGGAACTAAGGAAATTGGATGAGAAAGATTAAATAGAAATCTTAACGGGGAAGATGTATCAAGAGTAATTGCTCTAGGGGTCCAATGAAATTTCTGCAATAAGGAATTTGATTAGGGTGAATAGGGTGTCTTCGTTAGGAGTAGTGGAAACTAAGGATTCTACGGTTTATAGGATTAGGCCAAGACGTATATGGGATGATGATGGTTTTGAATGGGCTGAAGTATGTGGTGTGAATTGGTGGGTGGGTGGGGGGATTTGATCATAGCTAAATGGAGAAATTTTTTGTAGAAATTCCTTTTGTTGAAAAGATGCCAGGCTTATCAAGAAATGGAATAAAGAGGTATTTGGGGATGCTAATAGGATTGTGGAGGCTTTTGGATAGAAATTAAGGAAATTGGATGAGAAAGCTGAAAGTAGGAATCTCAACGGGAGGCTTTTGAACAAGAATTGAGGAAATTGGATGAGAATAAAGTAGAAATCTCAACGAAAAGGTATCAAGAATAATTGCTCTAGGGGTACAATAAGATTTCTGCAATAAGGAATTCGATTAGGGTGAGTATGGTGTCTTTGTTTGGAATTTTGGAAACTAAGGCTTCTAGGGTTCATAGGATTAGGCCAAGATGTATATGAGGTGATGATGGTTATGAATGGGCTGAAATATGTTTTGGATTTGATTATAGCTAAATGGAGAAATTTCGTAGAAATTCCTTGATTGAAAAAATGCACAACCTAAGAAATGGAATAAAGAGGTATTTGACCATATAGCTCTTATGGAGTTTGTTATGCAAATTTGGTGACCTTTATTTGGATTTTGAACTCTTGGATTTCTTGTTTCATATCTTTCTTTTGTTTATGAACATTTCATTTGGCTATTCTTCTCCATTCTCTTAGGCGATAACCAATGAATGTGTAAGTGTTGGAAATTGGGAGTATCAAAGGACCATCTGTTCTTAGGTTTTATTAACTTATGTATTTTTTTTAAGGTGTTAGTCTATTTTAATTTGCATTTGATATGTTGGGGTTTTGCTTTGTGTTTATGCCAAGGTGCACGATTTTCTACTTCTGTGGAGTATATGGACTTGAGAAGCTTGGTTTGACCATTTCTTTTGGAGTTTATTGTGAATAATTTATGACCTTTATGGTTTTTAACCCTTTGAACTCTCGTTTCATGTCTTTCTTTTGTTTCAGGCACTCCATTATTTCGTTCCATTAGGGGCAATCATCAACGTAAGCGGACATTTTAAAGCAATTGTTTGTACTTTCAAGTATTGAAGGTTCATTGTTGTTAGGTATAACTATGAGCTTGTTGTGGATTTGGCTATCAATGTTGTTAGAGTTATGTATTTATGTTTAGGTGCAGGAATTTATAGTTTTCTGGAGTAATGTACTTGGGAAGCTTTGTTTGACCTTAGCTCTTCGTTATTTATGTCCCTTTTATGGTTGTGGCGTCTGCTACAGTTATTTGCTTCTGTTATAAGTTTTGTTACCTAATTAGAGATTATTTCTCATCTCGGTTATTCATGACCTTTTGGAATGGGAGTATCAGGAAACACTTTGGGTTAGTAGTAAGTCTGAATTGTTTGTTTGGTTTATGAGACTATTATAAAGATCTATTCATTCAAGCATATGGGAACTTGAAGTAAATCTAAATGAGCATTTTTGGAAAGTTTTGACATTTGTACACATGTAAACACACATTTGTATATTTCTAGGTGTTGAATTTAGTATTTTCCTGTTAAATTATCCTGTGTAACTTAGTTTAATTTTGTAAAGATTCCCAACTTTAGAAGACTATTTTAGTATCACTCTTCTACTTTCTAAATTTGGTATATGTTGTGTGTGATTTCTGGATATTCATGCTCGATGTTGAATGTTGCATGTTTCTAGATTGTGGTTGTAGAAAGAGAATGTTTAAAAGGTTTGTTCACATTGGTCGTAATATTAAGGAATCACTTACGACTATTTACGGTTCACATATACCTACTTCTGCATATTGTTTTGATATCTTCAGATATAGGGTATTTAAAGATTGTATTCTTGCAACGCCCTAAGTGGCTCGAGCAAGTATTTTTCCATTATAAGCTCTTTACCATTTTCTCTAGGTTTTCAAAAATTTCATGTCTGGGGTGGTGGAAAATGAATTGCGTCATTGAAAGCCAAAAAGGAGCACAAAGGTGAAGCCTTTCTGAAGCATGGTTGACAGGCTCCCATGGTGAGGATTCGATGGTTGATACAGGAACCACCTCAAGAAGCTCAGGAAGGGAAAAAGTCGTAGGAGATGGTGGGGGTAACTTGGATGCCCTAGATGATGATGAGGAAAAGGGGGATGAATTTGACTAAGACCCCATCAATTTTGAGGATGAGGCCTTTGTTGGTAAATCTTGAATAGATATCAGTATTTTAGCAAAACAAAGCTGGATTTACACAAAACACTGGCAGGAAAAACAAGATAGAGCAAGAGAAAGGGATGGAACAAGTATATCACAAATTGTGCAAAGCGATTACTTTAAGGGTATATTTTTGCCGTCTGACGCTAAGCTCGGTGGAATGGTATTGATGGAGAAACCCTTTAGGATTATATGCAGGTCTCTTGGAAATCGAACCATACCATGTTCTCAATATTAATGAGGCACAATCCTTGGAGGAGAAACGAGGTTGGTCCTTTGTGTGTGACTATAAAAGGCAGAGGAAGTTTCTGGACAACTTTTGGATGTCGTTTGGATTTTTTTTATTAGAAAAGATCTTTTATATAAAAAAAAAAAATAGGTCTTTTGTGTTTTTTAGTATGTTTGGGCAATTTGTTTAAGTAAAAGTAGAATTACTAGAAAAAAATAAAAATGTTCTATTTTGAGAAGTTAAAATTTTTATCTTTTAAAAAAGATATTTTTTATAACATAAAAAGAATGTTTGATAATAAATAAATATCTTTTAATATTATATTTAAATATAAACTGACGTAACCTTTAAACATAAATTAATTTTTATTTTTGAAAAGATCTTAATTAAAAAGATCAATTAAAAAAAAGATCTTTTTTAAGAAAAATATTCAAACGAACTCAAAGAAGCTTCTCTAGCAAAAAAGTTTGCGTCAAGTCAAAGCATAATAGTAAGGTGGTGTATAATTTAGTCTTATATTACTTTTGGACCATTACAAGATCCATCTGTCTGAGTTATTGGATTGGGTTTTAGTAAAATCTAATAGTTGTTAGCTTGTTACTTTATAATTCTAAAATTGGCATGTAGTTCATGAAATATTTACTTTGACTAAGAAGCTATCCTTTTTTTATTTCAGCTAGAGGAAATGAACGGGCAGCATGATGACTTGAAAATGCTAACCCTCATTCTTTCATAATAGTGCTTTGTTTTTTTGGATAGATTGAGCTCATTAAGAGGGAGTGAGAGCAACACGAAAACAAAGAACAAAAGTATCAACACATCTCAGCAAAGTTGGGAAATATAATTAGCCTAAAAAATCCAAACCCCAATATACTACACCTCTCAAAATAATCCAATAGAATTTGCTAAAGTAGGTGCAACCAAACAGAATCCGGCCTATGTGACAGCAATTAGAAATAATGCTCTACAGAATACCTAGCCATTTTCTGAGAACCGCCCATGGTACTACAGCATTTATGTCTTTAATTTCACCAGAAAATATAGATAGTATATAAACAAGAAATCAGAGGGCACAAGATGGTAAATATGAGGTTAACTTAATTGATAACTGAAATGATAAAAATTGAATTAGATAAGCGTTTTAGATCCACCCCAAATCCTTGAAATATCTAAATCCAAGAGCACTAAAGTGAAACATAGGTTCCCAATATTTTTTTCACGGAAGAGTCCAACAAAAAAAAATCAACTCAACACTTTTTGATTTAGAACATGAAACTGAATTAGAGAACTAAGAGAATGCAAATACCAAATCTTTGAACCCAACCAACGAAAAACAGAGAAGTCGTTTGTCGCGAGCAGATTGAGGAGGATACACGGGAGCAAGAAAAGGACAAAGGAAGCTATATAATGGAAAGGTCATATCAAATAATGGCAAAATATAAAGTTGTATGCCACTTTGCAGATGGAAGAGCCACTTAAAAGGAAATGCTACCCAAAACAGTACCTCCAGTCTCTCAATCAAAATGCAATTAAAAGGTCACCGGAAAAAAGGAAGTGTAATTTTAGAGTGGAAAGAGTTAAAGGATCAAATAGAAAATTTATCAAAGTGGAGTTAGTAAAGGCAGGAGTCATTTTGCAAATTTTTTCCAGGACCATTTGAAGCACCAAAAGCATTGTGGGATCAAATTATCCACCACCCAGTAACAAAGGTATATATCATTTGTTTGGACCAAAGGGTGTATTTATAATTGGGCTTGGGCTCCAATGGTAGAATGTGACAAGGTTGTACTTAGGAATGCTTTGAACGGCCGTACCTAGGCATGCTGACAGTTGTACTTTGGTACGCTAACTTCCATACCTAGGTATTCAAACAGCAAAAATTTATTTTCTCAGCAGAAAATGATTTTCTAGTAGGATAAAAGGTTTCCCAGCCTACATGCGCGACAGGATGGAATAGGGTGCGCATGTGTGTCTTTTATGCAGGCTAAATTCAGATACCATCTCAATTTCAGAAGGCATGTTAATCAAAACTATATAAAATGTCTCTTTGAGAGATTTACTAAAGCAATGTGGGACTTGTTCCCTACACGATATACGTGAAATACAAAGTCTGAAACACACGTAGACCCATAAAATACAATCGCCTGCTCGTCGGAGGAGGACGAGATAGGTTGGGGGAGTGAAGAAAGAAGTGGCTTACTCCCAGGTGGAAGATCGTGTTTGAGGAGGATGGTTGCCCCTACATTTTCATGAACTTGGCAGGGCAGGGCGGAGGCATTTGAGAGCTCGACGGGAAAATACTCATCCTGGCTCCTCTTAGTCGTTTATTCCAGTCCGAGAGAGGCGGAAAGAAGAGAAGCTATAGAATGACATCGTGTCGCTTGCTGAGGAAATGGGAGAGGGCCTGTGGACATCAGGAAAGTGCCGTACCCAGAAAAAGAAGTGGCCAGGAAAAGGGCCACAAGAACCAATGTATGCCAGGTAAGGTTGTATGCCAACCTATCACGGGAACCTGTTGTAAAATAAAATCAGCATGCAACATGGGATCAAGAAGCTTAAGTGGGTAAACAAAATGTTATTTTAACAGCCTAAATGGGTGAGGATTAACACTTACTGATTATGGTCTATTATATCAATGGTGATGATTGAGGACACTCCTTTTAGGTGTTAGAATAATAATCCTCAGCCAGAACCTGCCATGGATGAGCAGTCTCAGAGCATGCACCATTAGATTTTAACGTTGAGGTCTCACTGAATAGTTATTACATAAAGAAACGAGAGTGGTTGATGGTTCTTTTGTCACATTTTGTAATTTGGAATTTTGTACTATGTATTTTTAAACCACTTAACATTGCTCTTTCTGCTATCGTAATGCTGAATCCAATCAAAGAATAAATTATATTTACTTTTTATTTTTTTAATATCATTATTGAGTCCTCAAAACATCCAAAACGGAAGGTAGAGAAAAAGCAACAATGCAAATGAAATCAAAAGTGCACAAGAATAATGATTGAAAGTGCCTTTTTTTTATAATTGAAAGTGTCTAATTATCATGAGTAGAAGAAAAGTTTTTGAAATGATAAATACTGAATTTCGTAGTGTTTGAGTTTTCCTCCAAAATTTGAGGAATATTGTGGTGACCAAAAACTGACTAAAAGAAAACTAGCTCGATAATTAATTTTTGATAAGAGACCATTTTTTATTTTTTGTAAGAGAGACCATATTAACACCGTTAATGGTGGCTTAGCAATGTTGTGTTACTTCATCTAGGTGTTTTTCTTTATTTGCCGTTTTCTATTAAAAGCGTCATATTAGATTAATGGTACAAGCTACACCAATATACTGTGAAACTAGCGTTGTCCCTTCCTCATTCCATCTATAACTTGTTAAAGGTTGTCCCCATCATTGTCCATTACTACTAAAATAGTCGTGGAAGTCATTTTTCTACAGGCGCCAAAGTCTTTGGCTGACACCATATATCAGGAATGCATCCAAATGAATTTGATTCTGCATCAGCCTTTAAATCTTGCCTAGCATCAATATTTTGTTACTTTGGCCATGTAAAGAGTTATCACAGCACATCAAAAGCATTATTTTATTAAATACATTTTTCTATCAAAAATGTTCCATGACAACATTGGGATCCCCCTACATTTTTGTCATTGTCAAGAGACATCTATTTTGGTAGTTTTCAATCAATGATCAACAGATTTCTCAAAGCTGGAGTTGGACCTCATGGTATACTCAGCAACAAGTCTAGCAAAAGAAGATGACCTATCCTCTAACAATTTTGTAGGGGAGTCATACTCCTCAATTAGCCCTGCACCAATGTACAATGAAATCAGAAAAATGGCAAGTCACGGAATAATAAAGTTAATGAAGAATACCATGCACTTCTAACCTTGATTAAGAAGCAAGACCATGTCACTGTCTAGTACTGAAGTTATTCTATGTGCAATGGTAATGACTGTGGAGTCACAAAAATGTAGCCTAAGAGTTTGCTGAATCAAATTATCTGTAGCTGTATCCACTGATGCAGTGGCTTCATCAAGCACCAAAACCTTGCTTTTCTTAAGCAGCACCCTTCCAAGGCACACCAATTGTCTCTGACCCATACTCCAGTTATCACCATTTTCACTAACTGCAACATCCACTATCACATTAGAAATAAGTACTTGGGTTACAGGTACTATATATCATTATGTTCAAAACTAGAAGACAAACCTGCAGAATCCAGCTTTCCTTCTTTCTTTCTAACTTCATCTCCAAGTTGACACTTATCCAAGGCCTATTTAAAAGAATGTAATCGGTGAAGACAATACAAGTCTGAAGAACAATACAAGTCCAATGTTTTAGATAGAATCAAGTATCACAAATAAAACCAACCCACCTCCCAAATTTGTTCATCTGTGTACTCTTCCAGCGGGTCCAAATTATTTCTCACTGTCCCTTCAAACATGGTTGGATCCTGAGGAATAATGCTCAGTCTAGACCTCAAATCATGAAGTCCTATTGAAGAGATGTTGATGCTGTCAATCATAACTTCCCCAGCAGTTAGTTCAATCATCCGGAAGAGAGTGTGTATGAGAGTTGTTTTACCACTTCCTGTTCTCCCAACAATGCCAGTCTTCAGTCCTCCATGAAATGTGCATGTGAGGCCATGCAACACAAGTGGAAGGTGTGGAGCATAACGTACCTTCATCATGGGCAATGAATCGTTAAAGTTATGGCACAAAAATTTTGAGGTCAGAATTAACTTCTGATCATTTAGGAAAAGAGAACCTTAGCACAAAGTTTTATGATCAATTGACAACGCGTGAAAGAAGGAAAAACCATAACATAAACTTAAAACAAACTAATGTCTTCAACTACCTGCAAGTCACGTATATCAACTTGGCCATATGATGGCCAAGAAGGATCTGGCCTATTCTCTTCTACAACAAGAGGAGGCTCACTGGGAATGCGAGCATACTGAAGTATTCTTTCTACTGATATAATCTTGTTCTCCAAGTTGCAAAGAATCCATACCACACGAGCATTGATCGTGTTTAAATTGAGTCCATAGGTAACAGTTAAACCAGCTATACCTTCAATCATAGAATTAGATACAAGGGAAACAATTAATTTCTCACTACATAAGCAGAGATACTTTTGATTGTCAACAAAAACCAATTTTTAGTTATGTACCTGGATCTATGAATCCTTGCGGAATAGATATCAAGCATATCAAGGAAAAGGCAAAAGTGATAGAAGACAACATATCTAAGCGGAGGCCCAACCATGTTGATGCACCAGCAATGTTGAACTTTGGCCGCGAATATTCGTCAGTCAGTTTCATATTTGTTTCTCGAAATCTAGACTGCTGATCAAAGCTTCTAATGGTTGGTGTACCAGAAATTGTTTCAGTAAAGTGTTGAATGATTGGGGCTTTGCATACTCCAACTAAACGTGATAGTTCTCTGGCTGCTGGTAAATAATATTTCTGCAGAATTATTAATTATAAGTCCATAATATGTTATGACTATATGATAATGCATAATAGAGTCAAATTTTCTGCAGAATAAATTTGCTTCATAATTTGTGCAGGGCCTTCAGGCATAGCCTTTAACATACAATTGTGGAGGCAGTGCAAGAAATATGTGGCTCTTTATTATCAAAGGCAACATGGTCCTATTCATACCTGATACCATATGCTGACTGCTATCACTGGTATAAAGACAACGAAAACTTGCAATGAAACTTGAGACATCACTGCTATAATTCCCAGGAGCTGAATCAGGGTGTAGGCAAATGAAGCAATTTGATAAGGAATGCCAGTATCCACTGCACTTTGGTCAGTAGAAGCCTGGATGAGAACGAATAAACAGCAAGAAAAAAAAATTGTCAAAGTAATCTATTGCATGATTATTGAAAGCAACTAAAAAGTTGAAGAAGACCATTAAATCTAAAAGAGTAAGCATACATTTTAGTTCCGAAAGATTCGTGTGACATTAATTTAGTCCTCAATTTTTTCTGATATATAGGTCTATAAAAGGTCACATGTGACATCACCTTGGACCATGAAAGCTTTTTAAATCAATATGTTCCTAAAAATATAAAATATGACATCACTTTTGTCTTCTAGAAAAACCATTTGATCCCACTTTTGATAAAATATAAGTTCTAAGGGACCTATTTAATGTCAAAAACTTTTAAGGATGAATATAATGTTATATTTTAACTTTCAATAACCTATTTGATGTCAATGCATTTTTTAGGAATCAAAATGGATGTTACTCAATCCAAAATATAAAAGCTACTTAAGATTAATAAAAATCATATCTCTGAAAATTGAAAGAATGAGGGTATCACATACTCTGTTAAGAATTCGTCCACTAGGGGTGGAATCAAAAAATGACATTGGAGCACGAAAAATGCAGTAGTGCATTTTTTTGAAGAGTATGGTAGCTGTCTTATAAGCAGCAGTAGCAAGAAGCGTTGTCCTGGCAAGGATGCAAAAAGAACTTCCAATTGCCAAACCAACATATACTACTATAAGAGTGGTTCCTGTAACAGGTGGCTCCACATCTGATGAGATGGGAGTTGCCCAAGCCATCCAATAATTGCTTCCAATTTGGAGAACTTGAAAGAGAATATGAGCTAACAATATGAATGGAACAAGAGCCCCTCCATATGCAGTAGTGACATATTTCCAATAGACTGAGAACCCAACTCTACCTCTCTCTCTCTCTTCTTCTTGAACAAGCTGGCCTTTTGGCTCTCCGTTGTTGTCTGTTGCACCATTTTGCTCATCTTTGTTTGCCTCTTTTTCTTTAACACCATGAGCACTAGAGACATTTACATCTTCTTCCATGGTGGTTATTTCATCAGATACTTTCCCTCCATCGATTATATCAATTGCAGACAAAGCTTTTTTGTGTGCACCAACAAGTTCCATAAAATCAGTCCCACTATTAAGCAGATCAGCATACTTTCCACATTGAGTAATCTTGCCATCTTTCATGACCTAACAACAAGGCATAAACATGAGGGGTATAAAACCACTTATTGAATTAATGGCACTAAATTCTGAGAAATACTCACCAAGATAAGGTCAGCAGCGGGTAAGAACTCTACTTGATGAGTAACATAAACTACTGTCTTTGATCTTAACAGGCCCAGCAAACATTCCTGCCATAAACAAATAAAATAGAAATAGTTCATTTACTAAAAAAGTTATACATGTGTCATGCTATTGGAAGAACTACATTTAAGAAGAGTCAACTTAAGAATTATGTATTTTGTAGTATGCTCCAAAAATAAAAGAGACAAGTTTTCATTGCAACATAATAAACAAATTTAAATAATGAAACTGATTTACCTTAAAGAGGTGAGATCCTGTATGAGCATCCACGGCACTAAAAGGATCATCAAATAAATATATATCAGCATCTTGGTAAAGAGCACGCGCTATTTGTACTCTTTGTTTTTGTCCGCCACTCAAATTTATCCCACGTTCTCCTATAATTGTCTGATCACCAAATGAAAAGAGTTCTAGATCCTTCTTCAAGGAACAGGCTTCAAGTACCGTTTCATACCTTTCCCTATCCATCTCCTTTCCAAACAATATATTATCCTCTATCTTTCCACTTTGTATCCATGGTGATTGAGCAACATAGGCCTTTGTTCCACACACCTTCAGAATGCCTGATATCTTTGGGACTTCTCCCAGTATACAAGAAAGTAAAGTAGACTTTCCTGATCCAACAGTGCCACAAACAGCAACCCTCATGCCATGAAAGACTTTGAGATTTATGTTTTTCAATGTCGCATTTGGGGAAGATAAATCCCAAGAGAAATTTCCATCAACTACTTCAATTGCTTTATCAGCAGTACCCCAGGAAGCTTCTCTACAACATCAGACTGCATGTCTTCAAGACGAAGGAATGATGAAATCCTATCAAGAGAAACCTTAGTTCGTGCTATCATTGAAATTGTATCTGGAAGATTATATATAGGCTGTTGAAGGATCCGGAATGTTGCCAGTGCAGACAAGATCTTGCCTGATTCAAGAGGGATCCCTATAAGCATACAAGTACCAAAAGCAGCAACAGATACAAATGTAGGGGAACCCAAAATACAAATGTGGCCGTGGCTAAGGTATAAGCATATTTTTAACCAGCCTTGCTCAGTTTCCCTGAGCTCGGTTACCTTAGACAGAAACTTCATTTCCCACCCTTGTAATTTGAGGATCCTCATGTTCCTTAGAATCTCAGATGTTGCCTTCATTCTTGTATCTTTTGACTCCATCAGCTTTTTCTGAGACTCCTTTAGCAATGACCCCAATGGAACATTTGCCAACATTACAATGACAGTAGCCACAAAAGCAGCAATTGAAGCAAGGCCAAGGTTTTTATACAAAATCAACAAGGCTAACGAAACTTGTAGAGCTACCATCCACAAATCATGCATGTACCAACTGAAGGTGGCAATTCTTTCGGCATCAACAGTCATGAAATTGATTATTTCCCCAGAAGTATGGCCCTGCTTTGACTGATACGAAAGAGTCAAGGCTTTGTTATAGGTCATAGTTACAAGCAGTGCTTGGATTCTAATTCCAACTTGCTGCAACCTAAAGATCCAATGCCTTTGCGACAAGCACTCGATAAGCTTCGAGAAGAAAAACACAGAAACCAAAACATAGCCCTGGTTTTCATATAGCCTTTGTCCATCAAGGTATTGAACAAATGCATCAATGAGATAAGGACCAACATAAGAAGCCAACGTCTTCAACAATGCAAGAAATGCTGTGAGAAGAACCTCTTTCCATGCCGAAACCACCAATAGCTTCGCTAGCTTGAGTGTGGTCATTCTGTTAATTGCACCACAATCTTCCTCAACCTTATCCCTGAAAGTTGGAAAAGCTCCAACTATACTACCTTTGCTATCAAGTTGTGGCACATCCTCCAGGTCTAAGGTCTTCTTATTGCCAAGAGCTATAAGAGGACCCACCCAAGAGAATGTAAGAAGGCTGACACTTCCAGCATTTGAGAAAGGGGTAACAGTGTCAGCCCCAATTGCATTACTAACATGTGCATCACCATTCAATAGTGGTTCTTGAAGAGTGCTAGCTTCAAACTTATTTTTCACAAAACACACAACATAACAGAAGAATAAACCCACACAAGTGGATACCACATCAGAAACTATGTACTGAACTGGTAAAGCCACGTGTTTTTCATAGAGAAGAACAATGTCCACCACAGAGCAATAACATGAAACAAAGAGGTAGAAAACGCACCAAGCTCTTAAGAATGAAGGGAACCTTCTATGACTTGAACTGAAGAAGAAACCCTTGTGCAAGCAAACACTAACAACACCCCATGCAACAGTTTTGAGTGCTAAATCCAAAAGGGTCACGAGCTTTTCTTCTGACCAACCACTTCTATAACAATAGAAGTAACTAAAGAGGCAGAGGATAAGATTGAAAGCAGAAACGAACAGAGAACAAAACAAAGCCTTTTTAGAAACAGAGTTATTGGGTTTCTCCTTGGACTCATCCCTAACTCCCACTGTGATTCTCTTCCCAACCCAAGACACTGAAACCACCACCATCAGTAGGAGGTGGATGATGGCAGATAGCGCATGAAGGAAAATGGGTTTGAGAAGAAAACCAATGGGAGAGTGCATGAGGAATAAAGGTTCGAGAAAACAAACGACATAGCAGAAGGGTGCTGCAGAAAGATATATTATATGAAGTGTTTTAGAAAGATGATATGTTTTTTAGGCTATATAAAGAAGTTGTGAGGAGTGATGTGAAGAGCGAAGACTGAAGAGGAGAGAGTCAATGGAGAGAAGGATAACTTGGTGGGCAAGAAAGGATTTTAGGTGAAGGAAGGTGATTGGAAGTGAAAACAAATGACATAGCAAAAAGGTACTACTTATATATTGCATGAAGTTCAAGAGAAAGAACCAAAGGAAGAGTCAAAGGAGAGGGAAAGAGCCAAAGGAAGTGCCAAGTGAAGTGAAGAGGGAAAGAGCCAAAGGAGACAAGGGTGACATGGTGGCCAAGAAAGGATCTTGGGTGAAGTAAGGAGATGGGAAGTGAAATACAGAAAAGGGATGGCTATCTCATTTGCCCATATTTCCAAGGAAATAGTAGGATTGAATGTGCCGCACTGTGAGTCGGTGGCATATTGTACTATGGCATATAAAGGGGAATGATATCTGAACATTGTTCGGTTTGTCATAGTCGGATTTGTGGTGCTCCTTACTCATCCTAATTTTCCCCATATTCAAAGGTGATAAACTGAATTGCTTATGGAGAAATCTATTTTAAAATGTTCCAAATAGCATTACTCTTGCATAAAAGATACAGTTAATGAATCCTAAATGAGTAAAAGATGGAGAGAGATTTTTACATGTTAAGGTTTAACGCGTCATATTTAGAACGTATTCATAATGAGAGTGCATCATAACCATTTTATTAACGTATACTCACTTATCTATATATCTCATTAACTTTTTGAGAGTTTGTCTAAAAATAAATTCTTCAAAAAATAAATATTATTTATCCTCATAATATATGAAATATTTGCAAAACACTTTTATCTAATCTTGGATGAAATATAAACACCACTTAATTTAGGTAAAATGTCTCATCCAATTATAAATTAAAGTGTGTTAGTATATTCTACACATTCTGAATGTAAATAACACTAGTCTTCTTAGAATTGTGTCCATCATGCAAGAATTTTTCAATGAGTGAATGAACAACTTAGACACGACTGTGCTATTTTCAAAAGGATAATCTGAATGTTGCTCTCCCTCTTAAAGTTAGGAGTGAGCCGAGCCAACTTTTGTATTATTTTTAACTCGAATAGTTAAAAGTTAAATAAAATTATCTAATTAGCTCATATAAACCGAAGTCAAGTTGAAAGATTGAACATATTTATTAAATGATTTTAACTTAAACAATTATGTTTGACTCAATAATTCATAAGCTGGGCTGTTATGTTTACATATGTGGATATACTTGTATATACAAAATCATATTTGTTGCCATTTTTTGGTACTTATTATTATTATTATTATTATTATTGAGGCTATATTCTTATGACTGAATATTATTATTATTATTATTGAGGCTATATTCTTATGACTGTATATTCTAGTTTATTAAGTTTAAAAGATTTAATTTGTACCTAATTTGAATAATCTTATCAACCTTTTCAATGACTCATGAGTTAGCTCAAATTTGATGAACTTTAAGTAAACTTAAACCCATACATTGTACTCACTTTCTGATTGAACTCAAGTTTGAGTCAAACCTATTATTATTCAATTGATTCTCAGCATTAAGCTTAGCTTGGTTCAATTCATTTCAATCTTAGTGAAGATGGATGTGAAAAGAATAAAGTTAATATAGTAACAGTTATGTGTCATAACTCTTAATTATTACTATAGTTTATCAATATTCAAGAAAAGTGTGTGGATAAATCTAAGAAAAGGAGATCTATAATCTATTTAAAAGCTAAAAACAATGTCATTATTCTAGTAAAAGTTCTAAGTGTAGGATTATCAACGGAAACGCGAAAGCGCATCGTCCGACGCGACGTAGGAAAAATAGAACCTTCATTGTTTTGATTACCTGGAAGGGCAGTGAACCGAAGCTTCACGATCGGTAGTAATCCGTTCTTTGACAGATCTTCCAGACTATCTCTCGAGGGGGATGGAGTGGCTGTGTGGGCAACGTTCAGATGATGAACGTCTCCTAGGGTGTCTGTTTCTGATGAAAAACACTTAGTTAGGCACAAGGGTGAAAAGATTAGTTTATATATGCTGAAGTCCAAGACCTAACCCTAAGCCACATGGGCCATATTGTTCTTGGGCTTTAATCTCACTAAAGTCTTATTGGACTTAAGTGACTAAAGAGCATATAACCCAACAATCTCCCACTTGCTCTTTAAGATACAAACTTGAGTTCATAAACCCAAGATCATGTATCCCATAAGCCATCATCATCTGATAATATACCCCATCCCTTATCTCAAGCTAGCCTGGGATCTACCATTTGTCATTTATCAAGGCTCCTGATAATCTCCAGAAGATTATCTAATTCAGTGCTACTCCACTAAAAGCCCGAACGTGAACTCCAAGAATAATGACATTTATAACATGAATATGCATCGCCCCTTTATAGAATGTCTATAATTGATTGACTAGTTTTCTGTTACCCAATCAATTATTTATTTCCTTGACTGTGATAGTTTCTCTAATGGATTACATGCACTGGCAATGTCTTCAATATCCAAGTACCGAAACATATCAAGGGGACATTTCCTATAAATTCCATGTTGTTTATCTCATAAACACCAATAACCAAATAGTTTCAATCCCAAAATACCGGGTTATTGGCCATCAATAGATTGAACCTCACCCGTTGGTAAATCAAAGAATGAAATCTATTCGACTACTTATTTAAAATAAACTCAGGATTAAGAGCAACTACATAACTATAGTTATCTGGAGATTGATTCCTTATGACAGAAAGAACAACTTTAATCAAATCTCTCCTTGATCCATTCAATGTAAGTATTAACTCACACCAATATTTAAAATGATTCGGACAAAATCATCTCATAAATATCAGCCTAAAAAAAATGCCCAACTTTATTTAATAGCTGTGAACCTATTCATCAATTGTGAGAACCTATGACCATGTCCTCCATGAACGTATCCATATGATCATATACTTCACAATTGATCCGGACCTTCGTGTTTGTAAATAGTGTGCGGAAAATGAATAATACCTCATTTATAACATTCAAAAAAAATACAATGTCATAATGTCTTGCTCAAAAGGCACAAAATAACAAAGTGAAATAACAACTTCCTAAAGCTATAGCAAATCTGGAATCCTCCTAAGACCCATAGATGTAACATGCCTCTCGAACACACGTTCAGCAAACTCTTAGTAAAAGGGTAGCAAGGTTCTCGTCAAATGCTATCTTGACTACACTATCTCCTCTTTCAATTATATCTCGGATCAAGTGGTACTTCCTCTTTATGTGCTTTTGTCTTTTGTGACACCTTGGTTCCTTGGACTGCTCCTGCCCACTGTTATCACAGTAAAGTGTGATGGGACGACTAACACCTGGTATCACTTGAAGATCCGTTAGGAACTTCTTTAACCATGCGGCTTCCTTTGGCCTCAAGCGCTACATACTCAGCCTCTCTGGTAGAGTCACCACACATGATTGTTTGACACTCCTCCAACAAATGGCCCCGCCATTAAGAGTGAACACATACCCAGAGGTGGATTTTCTTGAGTCAATGTCTCCTTGGAAATCTGAGTCTGTATAACCAATGGTTTCAAGACTCCCACTAGAATAGACCAACATATAATCTCTCGTTCTCCTAAGGTACTTGAGTATATGTTTAACCGCTATCCATGTTCTTCTCCAGGATTAGATTGGTACAGAACTACTCCCACTGCATAGCAGATATCTGGTCTGGTGCACAGCATAGCATACATAAGGCTACCTACCTGCTGAAGCGTAAGGTATCCTACTCATCCGTTCTCTCTCTAGGAGTTTTAGGAGAATGCTCCTTAGAGAGATGAATCCCATGCCTGAAGGGTAAAATCCCTTCTTGGAATTCTCCATGTTGAACCTGGCAAGTATTTTGTCGATGTAATTAGCCTGAGATAATGCCAATACCCTATTCTTCCGCTCGCAAAGCTTAATACCAAGAATATAATTGGCTTCCCCAGGTCCTTCATATCAAAATGCTTGCTTAGCCAGGTCTTTATGCCTAATAATACCTCCGTATCATTTCCAATAAGGAGTATATCATCCACATAAAGTACCAGAAAGATACTGCGTTTCCTTGGATCCTTTTATACACACACGGCTCATTAGGACTTTTCTCAAAACCATAAGACTTAATGGCTTGATCAAACCTGATGTTCCATGATCTGGACGCTTGCTTAAGTCCATAAATGGACCTTTGCAACTTGCATACCATGTTTTCTTGCCCTTTGGCTATGAACCCTTTTGGTTGCTGCATATAGATATCCTCTTCCAAATTTCCATTTAGAAAGCGTTTGACATCCATTTGCCAAATCTCATAATCAAGATTTGCTGAACGCTGAAGAATTGATGGACTTGAGCATGGCATCCGAAAGGTTTCTTCATAATCCACACCTTCTATTTGGGTGTACCCTTTCGCCACCAATCTAGCTTTGAAGGTTTCAACCTTCCCGTCAATCCTCTCTTTCTTTTGTAGATCCACTTACACCCAATGGGTCTTACCCCTTTTGGTGCATCTACAAGAGACCAAACTGAGTTGGAATACAAAGAATCCATTTCACGATTCATAGCCTCAAGCCATTCCTGAGCATCAACATCCCCTAGTGCCTCGTCATAACTCGTGGGATCATCATCTTCTTCAATGATGACATCTTGAGACGATTCACCCAACAAGAGAAATCTTGCGGGTTTACGAATCACTCTCCCACTACGAGTTTGCCGCACTTGTTGTTGTGCATTTAGGGGGATCCAATTCTAGATGAGGACCCTCATTAAGAGGATTAACCAATTCATGATTTTGTTGTTCTTCCACAGCGGTAACTGCATCTCCAGGTTCCACTTGTTGATCATCATGCTTGAACTTCTGGTTCTTTCTGGTTCCTGTGTGTGTTCAACATCAGGTATATTTTCCCTCTTTGAACAACCAGGAACAAAAGCTGAAACCGCCTGAGGTTGAGGTGAAACTTGATCTGAGACTAGCTCATCAAGAATAACCTTACTCCTAGGCTTATAATTTGCCATATAGTCCTCCTCTAAGAAAGTTGCATGTGTGCTCACTATACCTTCTTTTCCTTCGGACTATAAAACAACCAACCTCTGGTTCCTTTAGGATAGCCTATAAATATGCATACTTCTTACGCGAGTCCATCTTATTTGGCTTCGGTTGTAAGACATGTGCCAGAAACCCAAACCCGAATATGGTTCAAGGTGGGCTTACGCCCTTTCCATAATTCTATTGGTGTCTTTGAAACCGACTTGGACGGAGCTAAGTTCAATAGATACATAGCAGTTTCTAAGGCATATCCCAGAATGAATCAGAAAGAGATGAATAACTGAGCATTGATCTTGCCATTTCTAAAAGGGTTCTATTTCTCCTTCAGCAACTCCATTCTGGGGGTGTCCCTGGAGAAGATAATTGTGAAACTATCCCTCTTTGGTCAGGTAAGACCTGAACTCTCCAATAGGTATTCACCCTGGTAGACGGAAGAGTCTTAATTTGAACACCAAGATGCTTTCTCCTGAGCCTTGAACTCTTGGAATTTTCCAAAAGCTTCAGACTTGTGACGCATCAGGTACACATGTCCAAATCTAGAGTAATCATCAGTAAATGTGATAAAATACTGATACGCGCTTTGGCCTGGACATTTATTGGTCCACATACATCAGTATGTACCAATTCCAGCTGAAGTGTGGCACGATTTCCCTTGGCCTTGAAAGATCTCTTAGTCATTTTACCCTCTAAACAAGATTCACAACTGGTAACGGTTCAAAATTCAGGGATTTTAAAATCCCACTATTGACCAAACCTTGTATCCTGTTAGAGTTAATATGACCCAATCTCAAATGCCAAAGATAAGTTTCATTGAAAACTTTTCTTTTCTTTGATGAATGAACATGCTCAACATCTCCTAATTCAACATGATTAATTTCAGGGCACAGGACTAAGGAAATAAAGACCATTAAACATTACACCGGAACAAATAAAAGAAGATGGACTTCTTATTGAAACTAGAATTAACTAAACTGTCAAACCATGTTTAACTAAACAACTAACAGAAATTAAATTCCTCTAAAATCCGGAATATATAAACAGTCTTCTAAAACCAAAGTTCTGCAATTATCAAAAGATAAAATAACTTGTCCACTGCTAGTCAGACACAAGTTCCCCATTTCCAAGCTTCAAAACTCTTTGTCCTTCACTTACAGGCAAGCTATGTTTGAACCACTGCAAAGAGTAACAAACATGGTTAGTGGCTCCTGAATCAATGATCCATTTATCATTGTAATTCTCCACTAAACAAGCCTCAATCACATGTAAATTACCCATACCTGGTTTATTCATACGTGGGCAATTTTTCTTCCAATGCCCCTTTTGTCCGCACTTGAAGCACTTGCCTTTTGGCTGCTTCATTGCAACTGGTTTGGCAACTGGAACTCCTGATTTCTTCTTTTTCTTGTTTTTGTTCCTTCCCTTGGGTTTCCCCTTAGGTTTCACAGAACTCTCACCAGCAAAAATGCACTGCCCTTGACTAAGACGTTCAGGATTCTCAAGCTCATGCATCAGCTCAGTAAGGTCAAGATTCATCTTATTCATATTATAATTCATCTTGAACTCAATTGAAGTATTCAGGCGTGATTGCAAGAGAAGGTCAACTTTTACTTCTTGTTCAAATTTGACCCCATGGTCTTCAGCCTTCTTGAAGTTTGCTATCATTGTCAGACAATGATCCCGCACACTTCCTCCAGACATCACGTCTTGGTGACTGCATTCAGCGCATTCTGCCTGGCAGAGCTGCTAGATGTAGCAAACATGCCATCAAGAGTCTGGAGCATATTTGCTCCACTCTCAATCATGCTCACTTGCTCCTGAAGGTGACTGGCGAGACTAGCTAAAATATAGGCGAAACTCACATTTGCCTTCTCCCATTTTTCCTTCTCCTGCGAAAACGTGCCTTTGTTGCCTCAGGCGCATCTTCAGGTTGCGCTGGCATAGGGGTAGTTAGAACAAAGTTGAGCTTTTCATATTGAAGAACAATATCCAAATTAGTTTTCCATTGTTTGTAGTTTGTACCATCCATAGGTTTTTGGCTCAAGATAGTAGCTAAAGGATTGAATGAAGACATTTTTCTGAAAACAATGAAAAAACACACTAATTACAAACTAGAATAACAACAAAAGATATAGCGCTAGTAGATTCTAATAACTACTACTTGTTTATTGTGTAACAATCCATTAGTTATCTTTACAAGGCTTACGATGGGCAAGATACTTGTAAAACTAATATTGTTATTTTGGGCCTTCAGTTTCATTGCCAGAGCCTCGATGGGAGGGTTAACAATTTTACCAAAGTTGAATGTATTTAACCATTGTTTACTTTCAAAATTATCTTTAGTGTCTAAGTGTTGCCGACGATGGGCCGTACAAAACTTTACTAAAATTTTGAAAAAATATTAAGGTTTAATCTAGCGAAATCGATTATCCTTATCCGATGGGCTTAAGCGATAACCATTTCACTAATAAACCCACAATTGGAGCCCGGTTTAATACTTTTTTTAAAAAAAATTTAAACCTTCACCCATTCAATTTTTTTTAAGTTTAGAATTTTCCAATTTCCAAAAAAAATGTTTCATTCGAAAATAATTTTTGTTTGATTTCAAAAACTATGTAAGTAGGTGTAGCCGATGAACGTGCATCACCTAACTTAACGTAATTTTGAAAACATTAAGGTCCTAAAATCTGGTCACTTCACGGGCGTGTGCTCCACACAATCATGATACATGATTGTTGTATGCGCGTGTGTTATTCCATGACCATTTTAGAAAACCCACAAAATTATATTTTCAAGAAACAATTTTCTCTTAGGAAATTATCTGGATTATTTGTCTAGATTTTAATTCCACAATAAATTAATCCCATTATTAATCTTGATTTCTTACCGAAAATCATAATAATTGATAATTAATCTAGTGAATAACTTAAAATTTAAATAATCGCGCATAATAACTATATACTAGTCGTATCATGACAAAAGTTATTATGCATATATGACATGTGATTATGCAACAATATGGCACCATCCTATTCTATATGGCATGTTATTACAAACATCATGTTAATCGCACATATAATTCATACAATTCAATAAAAGCAATAAATAATTAAACAAATAACTTTAATCCATGGTTTTCCTAAAAAAAAATAATAATAATAATAATAATAATATTACAACTTTGGAATTCCTCTTTCGTCCAAGCCCAATATTGCCTCAAGCCCCTTTAGGGTATCCATGGGCCCAAAAGCCCAAAAAACCCAATCCTTGGCGAGAAACCCTAGGACACGAAAAGGAACCCTAGCCGTAAGACAGCGCGCGTCATCCGACTTCGTCTCAGCACGAAACTCCAGGGAAGGACCGCCATGAGGAGACGAGAACGCGCCGGAAACACCCAAAAAGGGTGTCCCACGCGCCCTCACGCGCGGCTCCACTCCGCCGCGTGAAGGCCACTCTCAGCCGCTTGTGGCGCGCGTGGTGGCGCGTCCGGGATCCGCCGGCCACCCATCACTTTGTTCGTCTTTCCGTCCTCTTCCAACCATATATGGATCATCCAAATTCTGAGATCCAGGTCCACAAAGTCTCGACAGTGTTGATTGCTCATCTTTGTCGTTGTTTCTCGATCTTGAACTTTTACAGAAATTCGAAAAATACATAGGAAAATGCGAAAAACATAAAATAAAGCAAGGAGGAAACCTAATCATATGGGATTAGCCTCCTTGTTACAAACCAAGAGAAACACAAGAGAATCTAACCATGGATTAAAGCGATTAACCAATTAAAAATTAAGACTTTTACCGAATATGAACTATAAGCGAATAAATAACATGAAATAAATAACAAATACAGAAAAATAAGGTGCCATATTTTTCAAAAAAAAATTTCGAAATAAATCACATGAAATATAAATTAAAATCAAAACTCTTTTCTATCGCAAGGCTCTATACCAATTGTAGGATTATCAACAGAAACGCGGAAGCGCATCGTACCACGCGACGTAGGAAAAATAGAACCTTCATTGTTTTGATTACCTGGAAGGACGCAATGAACGAAAGCTTCACGATCGGTAGTAATCCGTTCTTGGCAGATCTTCCAGACTATCTCTCGAGGGGGATGGAGTGGCTGTGGCAACGTTAGATGATAAACGTCTCCTCTAGGTGTTTGTTCTGATGAAAAACACTTAGTCAGGCACAAGGGTGAAAGATTAGTTTATATATGTGAAGTCCAAGACCTAACCCTAAGCCACATGGGCCATATTGTTCTTGGGTTCTCACTAAAGTCTTATTGGACTTAAGTGACTAAAGAGCATATAACCCAACACTAAGGACACAAATTAAGGTTGATATTTCCGAAGAATGTGCTCAACCATGAACAATGGTAATTAAACCTTCCACATTTACGATATTAAAAATATAAATCAGCTTAGGCAATCTTTATGTTTGTTTTTTTTTTACTAACATAATGTCACTATTCTAGTAAAATTTCTACCATAGGGCGAGTCTTATGTTACATTGGAGAAGCATGTTTTAAAATGAATTTATTTACAAAGAAAGTAGCTTAAAATGTATTTATTCTTAAATTATTTAATAAGGTTAAATCACATTTGATTTTAAGTTGGTGAAAATTGGTGAAAAATATGCACAATTTTATTTATTCACGTTATATATATACATCACTTTCTTACATTTTGTTTGGATGATAATAAAAATGAAAGGAAAGAAAATGAAAAGAGAAGAAAATGAACCCAGAAAAATGTATTTGTTTGGATGTATAGGAAAAGGAAGAAAAGAAAAGTTAATAATTATACATAATAACATATATATCCATGCTAAATATAAATATATATTTTAAATTAAATTATATACATAATATATATTAAAATATAAGCATATTATTTATATATTACTTACCTTATAGTTAAACATATTTATTATAAATTTTATCATATAAATAAATATAATATATTATTACTATCGTTTAGCTGGTTTGAATTTGGGAAAAAAAAAATTTGAACTGATTAATTTTAATTGGTTTAGTTTGGTTTGGCTTATAGGTTTTTTGAACCAAATCCAAACCAATTAAAGTCAGGTTTATTCGTTCGGTGATAGGTTATAGAGTAATATTATTTTTATATTTAATTCAATAAAAATAAAAAAAATTTTAATTACAAACTTTAAATTTCTAAAATTTTATATATTAATTTCATATATATATATATATATATATATATATATATTGGCTTAATAATATCAAAATATATATATCTAAAGTATGAATTATTTGTAAAATACATTATATATATATGATCGAGTTTATTGGTTGAAATTTATAAAATTCAATGCCAAACTGATTATTATCTTATTTAATTAGTTTTTATCCGATGTTACCAATGTCGAAACCAGCCCAAACCAGTTTAATTGGTTTAGTTGATCTGATTGGGTTGATCCACTTGCACTCTAGTCTATATTTGATTATTTTTTGGTTTTTATTAGATAACACTATTAGTTTAAAAAATTTTGTGGGTAAACACGTAAGGTCACGCACTTTCATCATGGCTAACCTTTTCTTCGCAGTTTAGCGGAGAAAACTAATATGTGGGCCCCGCATAGGATATTTTCTTTCTTGTGTACAGTTTACTTTTCTTTGGATCCAAACAAAACGGGTATACTTTTCTTGTATGCCCGTTTCTCTCTTTCTCAAGTTCCTTTCATGCCTTTTCTCTCGTTCCAAATGCACGCCTAAGCATGGTCCCCGCAAACAAAAGCATAAAAGCAACAAATAAAAAGCATTTTAGGTAGCTACAACGGGAATAAGGATAAATCTGTTGGAATTTCACTCCATTGTGGACCTAGTATATGTTGGACATGACGTTGACCTCTTATGTTTACAAATCAAAAAGCCATGTTATGTGGCTTGGCGTAATGTAACCAAAAATTTCTTGGCATCATTTCTTAGAATTTTCGGTCGCATATGACTTTGACAATAACATTTTGGTTACTAATTAGCGGGTGTGTATAAAGAGTGAGTTGATTAGCAACTAAATTTTCATTGTTAATCCATTGTTAATCTGTATTTGATTTTTGATAAGTTTTTTCTTTTTTTTATAAAGATAATTTTTTTCCTCTTATTTCTATAAGGAATCACTAAGCTGCAGCAAATTCGTGGCTAATATGTGAAAGATTGAAATACAATTCATTGCTAAATTGAGGCGCATCACACACCAGACATTTAATTATATTGATCAAGTATAGTTAAATTTATAGGCGCTAAGTCACACTTTTTGAACATTTAATGACACTTACTAATATGGTTAGATGCTAAAATGTGGTGCTTCTTACATATATGGTGTATTACAGCCTTGGCCAGCTATTTCTTGGTCGATCGATAGGTAATTTAATTTGTTGGTAGTTCTTCGTATTTAATATCTTTATGTTGCTAAATATTTGTAATATCGAATTTTGTTGCCAAGCTGCAGTACGTCCCTCGCAAATTGATTCGTAATTTGTGACACTTTATATATTCACATGTAAAAAGATAAAAAAAAAAAAAACATCTACAACACTTCTAATCTTTAGTGAAAAGAACGTAGTACATGGTTTTGTTAACATCTACCTATAGGGACACTTATGAAAAAGAGTGACAAACAATATGAAAAGAGGAAAAAAATTGGAAAATGGTAATGATGAACCCCACCTCTACTTTCTAAGTATCAATCCGTTTGTTTACGGTGCAATAGGTGAAATGTGGTATATCATTCATGATCTTTTAGTCACATTTACAATGTGTGGCAACATGTTGAAAAAGGTGGCTAACCACAAGTAAATTTAGCCACAACTATCAAAAAGTGTGACTAATTAAACTCATTCATTATATTTTTTAATTCATTTAGCTATATTTGTAAATGTGGTTAAATGAGTAGTGTGCAATACACCACATTTCATTCAAGATGGCCTTCACCATATCAATGAGTGTGTTACATTTGTAACCTAGAAGTAATATACTTATATATGGCTTGTGTTTTGTGGTGGGGACTTGACTTTGGGATCATCATCACCAATGTGATTTTATAATCAAAATAAACAATGGAATTACACTTTCTTCTCACTCTCTCTTATCCATTTTCTTTCCTTCTTTCTTCTCACTCTCTCTCCCTTATCCATTTTCCTTGATCACCATCCACACCGCCATCTTCACTGTTACCACATCCAATGATAATTATTGAATTTGGTAGTGATTGAATGCTTCTCCATAATTGTTTGCACTCTAAGCTCAAGGACGGAAAATTGAATTAAAAAAAATGTGTGACCGAAAACTGCCTAAAGAAAACTAACTCGATAATTAATTTGATGGAAGTCACCTTATTAACACCTTTTATGGTGGCTCAACAATGTTATGTTACTTCATCTAGGTGTTTTTCTCCATTTGCCATTTTCTAATAAACAAGTGTCACATTGGATTGATGTTATAGGCTACACAAATACTGTGAAACTAGCGTTGTCCCTTTCTCATTCCATCTATAACTTGTCAAAGGTTGCCCACATCAACATCCACTACTACTCATCATAGCCTTTGAAGTCAATATTCTACTGCCGCCAAAGTCTTTGGTCCACACCATATCAAGAATGCATCCATATGAATTTGATTCTGTGTCAGCCTATAAATCTTGACTAGCAACAATAATTTGTTACTTTGGCCTTGTAAAAAGTGATCATGGACTTGACATACTTTTATCACAGCATCAAAATCATTATTATTATTATTATTATTATTAAATACATTTTTCTATAAAAAATGTTCAATGACAAACACACCACAGATGGGATTGTGATCCCCTAGATTTTCGCCATTGTCAAGAAACATTAATTTTGGAAGTTTTCAATTAGTGATCAACAGATTTCTCAAAACTGGAGTTGGACCTCATGGTATACTCAGCAACAAGTTGAGCAAAACAATATGAACTATCCTCTAGCAGTTTTGTAAGGGAGTCATACTCCTCAATTAGCCCTGCACCAATGTACAATGAAATCAGAAAAATAGCACATCATGGTAACAACAAAGTTTAATGAATAATAACAGCCTCCTCTAACCTTGATTAAGAAGCAAGACCATATCACTGTCCAGAACTGAAGTTATTCTATGTGCAATGGTAATGACTGTTGAGTCAGAGAAATGTAGCCTAAGAGTTAGCTGAATCAAATTATTTGTATGTAATACCCAAAAAAAACAAAAAAGATAGCACCACTGGTGTACCCATAAGGGGGTGCACTATAGGCCCACCCTTTACATCTTAATCCACCGTCCCCCTTTCTGTCTTTTATTTTTTGGACAGCACCCTCCCCCAAAACACTCCTTTCCTCTTCTTTCTTTCTTTTTTCTTCCTTTCTCTATTTCCGCACGCTCTCTCTTGCGTCTCCCTTTTGTCATCGTGTCCAACCACTGCTTGGTCCCTCTCCTCTGTTCTCATCTCTCTCTCTTTCTCCTTTGTGTGGCTGCGGTTTCTCTCTCTAGAGAAAGAGCCACTTCAAACTCAAGGATTGAGGTAATTCTTCCCTCTTTTTTTCATTTGGACTGTGTGAGTAAATTCTCAATAGCATTCAATTGAATTTGTGTTTCCTATGGTTGTTATGGAGGACTTAGGGGGTTTTGGAAACCCAGTTTAGAAATTAGGGGTTTTGAAATCTATAGCTAATTTATGTTAATTGATGGCATAGTTAAGCCGATGTGCTCTTATTGTCTTGTTTTAGATTATAGAATAAACGAATGCCAACTAGAGATTTTAATAGCTCAAGCAGCATTTTCTTGGGAAGATTGATACTGAGTAGATAGTAGTCTATAGTTGCCTTTAGATAGTAAATTTAATATAAATATGTTATTAAAGTGTTTTATATTTCCTAGTGGATTTTATTCATAAATAGTCATGGAGTTAGTTAGAAATTATAAATTTGAATTGAAGATTGCTTATGAAATGAAGTGTGAAGGTTTCAAAGTTCTCGTGTTTATTTAGATATTATATATCTATTGTTCTTTGAAATGATGAAACTTTTTATACGACTGATTTTGGCCTTCCATTTAAGATTAGAATCGTGTGTTGGAAACACAAATGATTGTATTTATGAGAATGTTAAGTCTATAATGATGATTTTGAAACAGAATTATGAAACTATAAGATGGAATTTCAATTTTGATGATTGAAA
>JAMLFY010000014.1:24658778-24712778 GCA_030441495.1 Dalbergia oliveri | reverse complement strand
ATCAATCCATAGGATACAATACATATTACACATTCAAGATACATTAAGGAAAACTTTAATATAACAATATAACATAACCAAAGTCTAGTAACAGATAGTAAAGATTCTATCTAGCACACATAATAGAATCTGTTATTTTAGAAACTAAGTCCAAGGCTACATCCATTTCACCTGCGTGACGATCCATGTTATCTGGAAACATCAAAGAAAAGGGGTGAGAGAAGTCTCCAGGAGGGTGATGTTTCCAGGGAGTCCCATTTCATCCCAAAAATACTAAGAATAACACGGAGTCAATAAGATGCAATCTTTTATATTAACTCAAATTATATTTTACTAATGTCAAGTAAGATAGAAGTGCACAATATCAATCATAATAAAAGTTCAGTAAAAGAAGTGTCATAAATAATCATGAGTATACTGAAGCTCCCTTTTATAGTATCATGTTCTTTTCAAATGATTATAGTCTGAAAGGTTTACTTCATATTGGATTCTGAAGCTCTCATCCTGGGCGTCCCGTTCAGAGTAATGAATACCAAGTCCTTGTCCGCTAGCATGGCGGCCCAAGGTATCACTATAACGTACACCAAGTCCTGGTCAGCAAGGCGGGGCCCGAGGTGTCGTTTAGCAACTGCAAGACTAAGTGTACACCAAGTCCTTATCCGCTATAAGGCGGGCCCAAAGTGTCACTTATTTATGTATTCATTTTACATAATGCATACAATATACATAAAGAATGAAAATTACATAAAGTTTACATGATTTCTTTCATATTTACATATAGACCACAAGATTTTTCATATTTACACATAAAGTCCAAACAACATAGGATTCCTAAAATACTCATAAAACCCATATTTCTTACAATTATTATTGAAGCACCAAATCACACTATTTTTATAAATTCATTTCCTTTATAATAAAATATACTTAACTTAGTTTTTCATCATATAATAATTTATTTTCAAGTAATAATATGTTACTAATTCCATAAGCCTAAATACACCCAAAATTATTTCCAATCTATCTTTAGAAAATATGTAGGTAAATTACCTTTACATGTTCAATATAAGTAAAAAATATTTTTATCGATATAAAGATATAATCATAGGGTAAATAAAAGAGCAATAAAATCTAAGAAATATTTAAAAATAAATAATTGAAATTATACCCAAACTTTAAGAAATCACTTCAAGCATGAATCTAGTTAGTTTATATGTCATTTCCTAATGGGACCTTAACTTAAATCTTTGTAAATAATATTTCTTAATGTTAATAAATTTATATTCAAGTCAAATATTTATAATCCAAGGTCCATAGTCCAAGATAAACATAACACATAAACCAAGCTAAATATTACATGCTCAAAGGTTTAAAATCCATTCATTATAATGAATTAAATACAACACTTTTTATGAACCAAAAATATTTTATGATCAAATACATAATGAGGTCAAAATCAAGCTATATTACCTTAAAATTTCACAACTTGTGCACAAAACTTTATTAAATGAAAATACATAGTTCAACAAATTTAGACAACATTGAAATATTTGAAGAAAGCATAATCAAAATTTAAATGATCTTAAATCATACTTTTCAACCATATAAGTAAACAAATAAATATACATCATATACACATAGATTAAGTATTTTATGTCACAATCTTTAAATCATTCAAACATATTAAAACCATAAACACAAACTTTGAGTATCATAACAACATCATATATGAAAATCATGCATGAAGCTTATTAGTGAAAGAAAAACCCCTACTTGTTCTTGGAGCTTTAGAACTTAGCAATACCCACGCTAGATCAGCAACTTCTTCAACTTTTATAAACCTTCTCTAAGGGTTCTAATTCATGTATAAAGGCTGGGAAGTGTTGAAGTTAGATGGTGATAAGAAGAGGTGATAATTTGGAGGTGATTTGCTAAATATTTGTAAATATTTTTGTGTGAAAATAAAGAAAATGAAGAGAGAAATGATGGCTATGAGTGTTGATAGATTTTGGGCAAGAAGAATGAAGTGTGGAGTGATGTTTAGAGGGGTGCTATTTATAGAAAAAGTTTAGGATTAAAATATTACTAATTTCATAATTTATTTATCATATTTGATTAGTTAAATATTAAAACTAACACTAAATAATTTAATAAATTCTCAATTATCATTTAAAGACATACTAAAATGTTAATGAAATGATTTAAATTCATTTATTAAATTTTAATATATTTAAATATAATTTAATAATTAATTATTCAAAATAAGGTAAATTTGCTTATACTAGTTCATCTTAATTAAGTTAATTAATTAGTAAATGACTTATTTTTTTATTCAAACATCATAATAAGATTATTAGAGATATAATACAAGTATTCACGAAATTTATATAATTTTCTATAATTATTTATATTTTTTTTGATATTTTACACTATTGCTAGTTTTATTAAGAATTAATTATTAATTAACTAATAATTTATTTAACTATTATTTTTTTTCTTCTTTGGCAGCCTATAGGTTTGAAAAACATGTCTAATAGAGTTATAGAGGGTGGAAAGTTGTCTTGAATGATTAATATATGAAAATGACAAATTTTGCATATTTATCTTAAAGTTATATATACTAAATAATTCATAAAATCATCATAAAAATTAATTTTCCTTAATCTATTGTTAAGAACATGTTTTTACCTTATTTATAAGTTATCTATAATTTTCGTGAATTTTTTCTATAATTTTTAGTATTTTTAATATATATTTACCTTAATTAGGTCTAATTTGAGCTAATTAAAATAATTAATTATCTATAAATAAAATATATAAATTTTATATAGCAGCCCATGTGAATTTTGAGCTACCTAACATGATAAGGAGACAAGCTCATCTTTGTTGAAATTTTTAGTCAAAGTTTGGTTGGTTGTTGAATAATTATAATATGAAAGTTTGACCATTTAATTTTATTTTTCAAATATATTTTTTTTCTTCCATGTGGCTGATCTAGGTGTTAATTAATTGGTTTAGTATTATCAGCAAGATAAATCAAGGTTTAGGAAAATTTATCTTAAATTTTAAGTGATTATTTAGGTAATTTAAGCTTTAATTAAGTCAAAATTAATTAATTAAAGATCAATATGATTTTTAACACTATCCATAGCCTAATGGAGAGACCTATTTCATGGTCCTCATTATTTAATATCATAACTTAGTAAAAAAAAATTTTACAAGACTTAGAGTTATTTTTTAGGACTTTTCAGAGTTTATTTTATACTCCACAATAGGTTATTTTTGTGCAATTATGCTAATATTATACAAAATTACTTAATATTTATATTTATGATCAAATTTATGTTTAAGGTATATTTGTAATTTTTTATCATTTTTTTTAATAACTTAATGACATTCTCTAAGCTTTTCTAATATTTCTATTAGCTTTTTCTACAGCTAATTATGTTATAAGTTTATTTTCTATCCTCTAATGGCATCTTTTGTAATTTTAATAAAATCCAATGGAATAATTAAAATTTTACATTTTGGTGTTAAGTTCCAGATTGTACAACTATTAAGTTTTGTAATATTTTAATTATACATTTTTTTCAATAATTATCCTTAAATATTTCTTGCCTAAACAAAATCCATACTATCAAAATAAAATGTTATAACAAAGTAACACTATATTAAGAAAAATTTGGGATGTTACATTTCTCCCTTCCTTCAAGAAATTTCGTCCTGAAATTTGATTACCTTAATTAAAAATCTGGATAGTCTTTCTAAAGATCGTTTTCTTTTCCCACGTTGCCTCTTCAGAGTAAATCCTTCCCAGGACTTTCACCAAAGAAATAGTCTTACCACCTCTGAGTTCCTTTAGGCTTTTATCCAAAATCTTAACAAGGTTTAACCTCATAGGTTAAATCATCTCTTAATTGAACACAAGTCATTTGGAGTAGATGTGAAGGATCAGGGGAATATTTCTTTAATTGAGACACATGAAAGACATCATGAAGGTTTGAGAGGTTTGGGGTAGAGCAAGGCGATAGGCACAGAACCAATTCGGTTCAAAATTTGATATGGACCAAGAAAACGAGGACTCAACTTCCTAGCTTTCGAGTTCTACCTATCCCTGTTGTAGGAGAAACCCTAGAAATATGTGTTCACCCTCTTGGAATTCTAGAGGCTTCCTTCTTCTATGAGCATAACTCTTTGCCGACTTTGTGCAGTCAACAATTTATCCCTGATAAGCTTAATCTGTCTGTGGTCCTTTGAACAATTTCTGGTCCTAGCATTTCTCTCACCAACTTCATACCAACACAATGGGGATCTACATTTTCTACCATATAAAGCCTCATATGGTGCCATCCCAATCCTGGAATGATAACTGTTATTATATGAAAACTCTACTAATGGTAGATAGCGATCCCAATTTCCTTGTTGTTCCAAGACACAGGCTCTCAACATATCCTCTAAGGTCTGTATGGTTCTCTCAGATTGCCATAAGTCTGAGGTGATAAGAGTCTAAGACTTAACCTAGTACCAAAGGCTCTTTGTAATGTTCCCCAAAACCTAGAGGTGAACCTGGATCTCTGCGAGACAATCCTGGTGGGTACACCATGGAGTTGAACAATCTCATTAATGTACAATTGGGCTAGCTTATCTAGTGAATAGCTGGCTCTGATGGCTAAGAAATGAGCAGATTTAGTCAATCTATCCACTATAACCCAAACTCCATCATGTCCCAAGGATGTCCTAGGTAATCCCATCACAAAATCCATGGCTATGTTGTCCCACTTCCATTCAGGGATTTCTAAAGGTTGGAGTAAGCCTGAATGGTTTTGATGCTCAATCTTAACTTTCTGACAAACCAAGCATATTGCCACAAACTCTGCTATATCCTCTTCATTCTTGGCCACCAAAAGAATTGTTTAATTTCCTGATACATTTTGGTGGCTCCAGGGTGTATGGTATACCTACTGTTATGTGCTTCATCTAAGATTAATTTCCTTAGATTTCCCACTAGGCACACATAACACTGTCATGGTGACGTACTCCATCTCTAGCAATGCAAAAGTCCTTTTGTTCACCCTTAACTCTGACTCTTTGTAGGTTTGCAAAAGTTGATCTTCCTTCTTGACCTTCAATGATCTGTTTCCTAAGGTTATTTTCTATCCTCAAATGATTCAAACTGAAATGGTCAGCCTCTATGGTTACTTCAAGATTCAAGTCTCTAAATTTTCCAATAATTCCCATTCTTTGACCATCAAACTTGCCACATGTAGAGATTTTCTACTAAGTGCATCGGCAACTACATTGGCTTTTCCTGGGTGATATTTAACTTCAAAATCATAATCCTTTAAAAATTCTAACCACCTTCTTTGTCTCAAATTCAACTCTTTTTGGTCAAACAAGTACTTCAAACTCTTATGATCAGTGAAAGCTTCAAACTTAACACCATATAGGTAATGTCTCCATATCCTAAGAGCAAAAACTATATGCTAACTCCAAGTCATGGGTAGGATAGTTCTCCTCATGTGGTCTCACTTAGAAGCATAAGCTATTACTTTTCCTTCTTGCATTAAGACACACCCTAAACCTTTTCTGGAGGCATCACTATACACTACAAAATCCTTTTCCGGGTTAGGATAACTAATCCTGGAGCGAGATGTGAGCCTACGTTTTAACTCTAGGAAACTAGTTTCACACTCAGGTGTCCACACAAATGGTTTTCCTTTTCGTCAACCTAGTCAAAGGCAAAGCTAACTGTGAGAATTCTTGGATAAACTTCCTGTAATATCCAGTCCTAGAAACTCCTAATCATTATTGTCTTAGGTTTCTCCCAAGACAATCCAGCTTCTACCTTACTAGGGTCCACAGACACACCATCCCCATTAATCACATGGCCTAAGAATTTTACTTCTTTTAGCCAGAAATCACACTTTCTAGTTTTGCATACAATTGTTTTTCCTTCAATATCTCCAAAACTATCCTCAAATGCTCCTTATGTTCCTCCTTAGTCTTAGAATAAATCAAAATATCATCAATAAACACCACCACAAATTTGTCTAAGAAAGGTCTAAAAATCCTATTCATATAATCCATGAAAAGCTGGAGCATTAGTCAATCCAAAAGGCATCACCAAAAACTCATAATGTCCATACCTAGTCCTAAAAGCAGTCTTAGGTATATCTTCTTCCTCAATTCTAATTTGGTGATATCCTGACCTTAAATCTATCTTAGAGAACATTGTGGCTCCTCTCAGTTGATCAAAAAGGTCATCAATCCTAGGAAGAGGATACTTATTCTTAATGGTAACTTTATTCAATTGACGGTAATCTATGCACAACCTTAAGCTACCATCCTTTTTCTTTACAAACAACACAGGTGCTCCCCAAGGTGAGGCACTAGGTCTAATGAATCCTTTCCCTAATAGATCCTCTATCTGTTTCTTCAATTCACTCAACTCAAGAAGTGACATTCTATAGGGTGCTATGGATATGGGACAGTCCAGGCAAGAGGTCAATAGAAAACTCTATCTCTCTTAGGAGGTAAACTTTCAATATCAGGTGGAAATACCTCAGGAAATTCTTTCACCAGAAATATCTTCAATCTTTAGCTGATCACTTGCCTCTAATTCCAATGAGCATAGTAAAACACTTCCTAGGGTTTGTTTGGTTAAACATTCTCCTATTTGATTTGCCAAGGATTCAGCAATCTCTGATAAGGAGGTTGCAATGGTATTTTGGATAGTGAAATGTATGGTTTTCTTACGACAATTAGAAAGACATCATTATCAGATAACCAATTCATACCTAGAATAATATCAATATCATTCATAGGTAAACAAATAAGGTCAACAATAGAACAATGAGTACCAATCTGAATATGACAGCCTAAATAAACAAAGAAGTCAAAATTCTACTCCGTAGGCGTAGAAACAATCAAGTCATGTGGTAGGGTAGACATGGGTAATTCAAGTTCATTTGCAGAAGTTGGAGAAATAAAAGAATGAGTAGCTCCAGAATCAAACAGTGCAATTAATGTTTTATTATTTAAAATACACGTACCCTGTATCAATTTAGGATTCTGAGCCGCTTCCTGTGTACTAAGCGAAGACTCTTCCTTTGGCTTGAGGCCTCTGATTGGAAATTTCTCCCTTATGCTGATTCTGAGGACATTCACGTGAGTAATGTCCTGTTTTCCGCACGTGAAACAAACACCCATTCCTTTCAAACATGGCTTATTTCCATGATTTTTCCCACAATTTCCACAAACAAGGGTTGGGGCAGGTGTAGGGACTTGTCTGCGTGGTGGTAAAGGCATTTTTCCTCTATAGGGTTCCTCCTCGGCTGATTTTGGTTTTGGTTCCAGCTTCGGTTCCTATTCTTTTGAAATTGTGGTGGAATGAATACTTCTATCTTCCTCTCTTTTCTTTTAAACATATTCTGCGCTACCGCCAAATCCTTAATATTTTGTTCAGCAATCCTGCATTTATTTACCAATAGAGGAAAATTTCTGATTTCCATAGTACTTAAGCATTCTTTAGTTCTGGATTAAGGCCAGCCTCAAATTTCATTGCTTTCCAAGCTTCATCTGATTGAATTTTAAATAAGATGAGAACTTGGCCAATTCTTCAAATTTTGATACATATTGTCCAACAGTCATATTTCCCTGCTTCAGTTCAGGAATTCAGTCTCTTTCTTTCTTTACACTTATCGGAAAATATTTTTCCAAAAAGGTAGCTTTGAATTGTTCCCATGTGAGAGGAACTTCTTGTGCCTCTAATAGAGACTTAGCGCCCCTCCACCAATGTTCAGCTTCACCAACAAGCATATAGGTGGCATAAGTCACCTTCTGCTCATCGTGCACACCATGGCCTCAAATATCTTTTCTATGTTCATCAACCAATTTTCAGCTATGGTTGGATTATATTCTCCTTTGAAGGTTGGAGGTTGCATCTTTTTAATTCAGTTAGCCCATAGAATTGAGGGTGCAAACCAGGTGTATCTCCATTAGCAATTCCTTGACCATTGCCATTCCCATTTCTAGCACCATTCTCATCCATCCGCTCAACATCCTATTAGTCAACATCACTTGTTCCCTAATTGCTGAGCCATATTCTCCAGGGTATTTCTATCTTCTTCTCCACCATTAAGAGGAACAGATCTTTGTCTTGGTCGCATGTTGTTTCTTACATAGTTAGTTATGTATTGAGGTGATCAAGCTCAATATTCCTACCTAAGCTAGAAACAATTGCCACACAAAACAAACTTATATAAAGAAAACCCTATATGGAGAAATATGACATACATAAATTCTACCTAATGACAGTTGTCTTCAGGAAAACCTAAATACCATTAATGTAACACCTCACTAAGCTCTAATTCTTCCACCTTAAGTTTTAATATTATTAGTATTTTAAACAATAATTAGATAACATAATATTATTATCTTGTAATTGAAATTTTATGAGAACTTTTTTTTGCTATGATTATTTCTCATTTATAGTTCTATTCTGGAATAATGTATACCAACTGTAAATCATGCATCTGATAGATTCCAGGAAAGAGAGGTCACAATGGACACGCTTAAATACCAAGTCTTTCCTAGCCAGAACCTTTCCAAATCACACTTTTAGGTAATACACTTTCTTCCAATCCAAGGGTAATTTTTAAATGACAAAGAATATTTCTTTTCTAACATATTACTATTATTTGTTAATCAGTAGTTCCATTTAGACAACCATCATCTATAGAAATATACTTCACTACTAACATCAATCCATAGGATACAATACATATTACACATTCAAGATACATTAAGGAAAACTTTAATATAACAATATAACATAACCAAAGTCTAGTAACAGATAGTAAAGATTCTATCTAGCACACATAATAGAATCTGATTATTTAGAAACTAAGTCCAAGGCTACATCCATTTCACTTGATGACGATCCATGTTATCTGGAAACATCAAAGAAAGGGGTGAGAGAAGTCTCCAGTAGGGTGATGTTTCCAGGGGAGTCCCATTTCATCCCAAAAATACTAAGAATAACACGGGAGTCAATAAGATGCAATCTTTTATATTAACTCAAATTATATTTTACTAATGTCAAGTAAGATAGAAGTGCACAATATCAATCATAATAAAAGTTCAATAAAAGAAGTGTCATAAATAATCATGAGTATCCTGTAAGCTCCCTTTTATAGTATCATGTTCTTTTCAAATGATTATAGTCTGCAAGGTTTACTTCATATTGGATTCTATGAAGCTCTCATTGCTAGGCGTCCCATCAGTAGATGAATACCAAGTCCTTGTCCGCTAGCATGGCGGGGCCCAAGGTATCACTATAACGTACACCAAGTCCTGGTCGCTACAGGCGGAGCAGAGGTGTCGTTTAGCAACTCAAGACTAAGTGTACACCAAGTCCTTATCCGCTATAAGGCGGGGCCCGAAGTGTCACTTATTTATGTATTCATTTTACATAGTGCATACAATATACATAAAGAATGAAAATTACATAAAGTTTACATGATTTCTTTCATATTTACATATAGACCACAAGATTTTTCATATTTACACATAAAGTCCAAACAACATAGGATTCCTAAAATACTCATAAAACCCATATTTCTTACAATTATTATTGAAGCACCAAATCACACTATTTTTATAAATTCATTTCCTTTATAATAAAATATACTTAACTTAGTTTTTCATCATATAATAATTTATTTTCAAGTAATAATATGTTACTAATTCCATAAGCCTAAATACACCCAAAATTATTTCCAATCTATCTTTAGAAAATATGTAGGTAAATTACCTTTACATGTTCAATATAAGTAAAAAATATTTTTATCGATATAAAGATATAATCATAGGGTAAATAAAAGAGCAATAAAATCTAAGAAATATTTAAAAATAAATAATTGAAATTATACCCAAACTTTAAAAAATCACTTCAAGCATGAATCTAGTTAGTTTATATGTCATATTCCTAATGGGACCTTAACTTAAATCTTTGTAAATAATATTTCTTAATGTTAATAAATTTATATTCAAGTCAAATATTTATAATCCAAGGTCCATAGTCCAAGATAAACATAACACATAAACCAAGCTAAATATTACATGCTCAAAGGTTTAAAATCCATTCATTATAATGAATTAAATACAACACTTTTTATGAACCAAAAATGTTTTATGATCAAATACATAATGAGGTCAAAATCAAGCTATATTACCTTAAAATTTCACAACTTGTGCACAAAACTTTATTAAATGAAAATACATGGTTCAACAAATTTAGACAACATTGAAATATTTGAAGAAAGCATAATCAAAATTTAAATGATCTTAAATCATACTTTTCAACCATATAAGTAAACAAATAAATATACATCATATACACATAGATTAAGTATTTTATGTCACAATCTTTAAATCATTCAAACATATTAAAACCATAAACACAAACTTTGAGTATCATAACAACATCATATATGAAAATCATGCATGAAGCTTATTAGTGAAAGAAAAACCCCTACTTGTTCTTGGAGCTTTAGAACTTAGCAATACCCACGCTAGATCAGCAACTTCTTCAACTTTTATAAACCTTCTCTAAGGGTTCTAATTCATGTATAAAGGCTGGGAAGTGTTGAAGTTAGATGGTGATAAGAAGAGGTGATAATTTGGAGGTGATTTGCTAAATATTTGTAAATATTTTTGTGTGAAAATAAAGAAAATGAAGAGAGAAATGATGGCTATGAGTGTTGATAGATTTTGGGCAAGAAGAATGAAGTGTGGAGTGATGTTTAGAGGGGTGCTATTTATAGAAAAAGTTTAGGATTAAAATATTACTAATTTCATAATTTATTTATCATATTTGATTAGTTAAATATTAAAACTAACACTAAATAATTTAATAAATTCTCAATTATCATTTAAAGACATACTAAAATGTTAATGAAATGATTTAAATTCATTTATTAAATTTTAATATATTTAAATATAATTTAATAATTAATTATTCAAAATAAGGTAAATTTGCTTATACTAGTTCATCTTAATTAAGTTAATTAATTAGTAAATGACTTATTTTTTTATTCAAACATCATAATAAGATTATTAGAGATATAATACAAGTATTCACGAAATTTATATAATTTTCTATAATTATTTATATTTTATTTGATATTTTACACTATTGCTAGTTTTATTAAGAATTAATTATTAATTAACTAATAATTTATTTAACTATTATTTTTTTTCTTCTTTGGCAGCCTATAGGTTTGAAAAACATGTCTAATAGAGTTATAGAGGGTGGAAAGTTGTCTTGAATGATTAATATATGAAAATGACAAATTTTGCATATTTATCTTAAAGTTATATATACTAAATAATTCATAAAATCATCATAAAAATTAATTTTCCTTAATCTATTGTTAAGAACATGTTTTTACCTTATTTATAAGTTATCTATAATTTTCGTGAATTTTTTCTATAATTTTTAGTATTTTTAATATATATTTACCTTAATTAGGTCTAATTTGAGCTAATTAAAATAATTAATTATCTATAAATAAAATATATAAATTTTATATAGCAGCCCATGTGAATTTTGAGCTACCTAACATGATAAGAGACAAGCTCATCTTTGTTGAAATTTTTAGTCAAAGTTTGGTTGGTTGTTGAATAATTATAATATGAAAGTTTGACCATTTAATTTTATTTTTCAAATATATTTTTTTCTTCCATGTGGCTGATCTAGGTGTTAATTAATTGGTTTAGTATTATCAGCAAGATAAATCAAGGTTTAGGAAAATTTATCTTAAATTTTAAGTGATTATTTAGGTAATTTAAGCTTTAATTAAGTCAAAATTAATTAATTAAAGATCAATATGATTTTTAACACTATCCATAGCCTAATGGAGAGACCTATTTCATGGTCCTCATTATTTAATATCATAACTTAGTAAAAAAAAATTTTACAAGACTTAGAGTTATTTTTTAGGACTTTTCAGAGTTTATTTTATACTCCACAATAGGTTATTTTTGTGCAATTATGCTAATATTATACAAAATTACTTAATATTTATATTTATGATCAAATTTATGTTTAAGGTATATTTGTAATTTTTTATCATTTTTTTTAATAACTTAATGACATTCTCTAAGCTTTTCTAATATTTCTATTAGCTTTTTCTCCAGCTAATTATGTTATAAGTTTATTTTCTATCCTCTAATGGCATCTTTTGTAATTTTAATAAAATCCAATGGAATAATTAAAATTTTACATTTTGGTGTTAAGTTCCAGATTGTACAACTATTAAGTTTTGTAATATTTTAATTATACATTTTTTTCAATAATTATCCTTAAATATTTCTTGCCTAAACAAAATCCGCATACTATCAAAATAAAATGTTATAACAAAGTAACACTATATTAAGAAAAATTTGGGATGTTACCATGGACATTGAGTAGTTTTTGATTTTTTTTTTCCTTATTTTATTTGTAATTTGTATATATAAATGTTAACAAATGTGTGAAATTAAATATTTATTCATGTTGGATTTTAGGATTGGATTTCATTCTCGCAGTGTTTTAGCATTAGAGGTTAGTAACGAAATTCTTGGTATTTATATGATTTAATATTTATGTAGGATAGAGACTTATATTTTATAGGATAGAGTTTCAGAAATGGGGATTGCATGAATAGGGGGAAGGGCATAAGGTCTTCTTTGACTTGTTTGAATTGTTTGTATATAATTCTTGTGTTTGCAGGAGATTCCAAGATCCATGTTGTGGTGTTATAAGGGGATGTGCAATAGAACGGTTTTTAAGATTATGTAAATTGTACGTGATTAGTAAAATGCAAATATTTAACTATGTCTATTGTGTTATTGATCCTTAATAATATCTATTATTGTTGAATTGATTGAAATCTCTAATCACGAAAGCTTAATTTAAGGGAGATTATTTCAAAATTTTGTGAAACTTTTATTAGGGAAATAATATTACAATATTAAAATTAATTGTATTAAAAAACTTTAAAAAGCAATTGATAGATTTAAAAGTAATAATTTGATATATTTAAAACATTACGAGTTATATGGATTCAATAATGCACTAAAAAAATTTATGACAAAAACTCTTAATTTAAGGGGATATATTTTTTTTTTTGAAACTTTTGTTAGGGAAATAATATTAAAAGTAATTGTATTAAAAAATTTTAAAAAGCAATTGATAAGTTTAAAAGTAATAATTTGAAGTCTTTGAAATATTAATTATATTTAGTCTTTAAAAGCAATCTATGATATGTTGTTATATCAGAAAACAATTTTGTTGAACAATTGTTTACAACCCACCATGATTGGTCAACAAGTATCACTTATGATGATCAAGTATAAATTGTTATTTAATCAATATACAGAATTTGATTCATTCTTTTATTTATTTATACAGAAAGAAAAACTACAATGAACATTGGTTTATACATTATATATTTAATACATCACTTAGCTTTTTGTCAAGGTTCTTCACTCTGTTCCCACATGATATTTATGGTTTATTCTTGAGAAAATATTGTTATTTTTGTTATGTCAAGTAATTTATTTATCCGTGACAAAGCATATGAAATTATATAATGCTGATATAATTTATAATTATTATTTAATCCAGAAATCAAGTTTATGGTGACTTCAAAAGCATGTGACCCCTAATTCTGAAAACCTGGTTGACTGACGTAGCAAAACCTGGCCATATTAGTTGACTTGGTTATTTCCACTAACTAAAACCTTCTTTCCATTCATCCCAGCAAATACGTTTACACGGGTCAGTCCAAAGTCATAGTGAATGAATGCATGACTTGCCTTCTTGTTTCTTTTGAATTTGCAGCTCCCAGTTTCTTTATCATTTGTCCCATTCAAAGACTACTCAAACGGAATTTTTATAACCCATCCATGACGCTATTTTCATGGAGACTTTGGAAAAGATATATAGTGAACAGGACGTGACTACCAATCGATGAATCGGAAGCTTGAGTTGTTTGGTTTCCATTTTTAATTTTTAGTTTTTCAGGTTTTTAAAATTTTATGAAAAAAATATTGAAAACTGTAAATAAAAACTGAAAATTGAAATTTATAATTTTAGAATTTTCACTATTTCCTTTACAAATCTAAAAAATCAAAAAACTAAAAATAAAAACTGAAAATTGAAAACTTAAACCAAATATGTCCTTAATTTTTGCCAAGAAAAACCTATATTTTGTACTGGAGTGTTTTAAATTTTATTTACCTTGAGTCTGTAGTTTTGTTTTTATTTGATGTATATATATTTGCACATCTTAGTGGGTTATTGATAGTTGTTGTATGCTTGTAAATTGTAAATATATCGTTTTATATGAAGTTGCAATAAAGTTTTGTTCTTTTAATGTAGTTGTCTCACTTTGTTCAGGCCTTCAAGCAGTTTCACCTTCACACAAAGTTTTTTCCGTTTCATGTATATCTAACCATCCTCGATAGTTTCAACCTTTGACTTGATTATTTAGTTTAGTGTCGTAACAAAAAAGTATTTAAGCAAAATAACTAATCCATTTTTCTACTTTAATATAAATTAAGCTTGTAAAAAAAAACTAATTAAAGACACTGTTAACAATTTTCTTATGATGTAACTCCAATAAATCAATTGTCAAGAGGCAGATTCATGACACTAGCTATGCAGCGCTGAGCAATAATTTGCACAAAAAAAAAAAAAAAAAAACACATAAGGTAGAGCCGGAGAAATGGCCTCGCTTGTTTTGATCCACTCGTAGAATTCATATGCTTACAAAGTATGATCATAAAATCTGAGATAAACTAGCGCACCTTTGGAAGTACTCACTACTCATTACAACCTGTGACATATTTCCTGTACAGGTGTGCTGGTTTTGTCATGCATTGGATGCGCTAGCTGTTACCGAATACCACATTTACTGCTATAATGTTTTAGTGACTTATCAAGTAGAATTCGTACTTGATGCTGATCTCATATTTGTGAGGGATCCACGGATTTTCATCATCTTCATGAATCCAAACATTGGAATTTAATATTGTCTAACTTAGTATCGTTATTGTCTTGCTTATTATTTATTTGGATCATAAGAGATGGTAAAATTAAGAAATTACAATACAATGACAGTATATGCAGTCATCAGGTACCGATTTTATAGAACTTGAAGGTGCCCACATAGAGATAGAAGCTATCTTCATCATTTTGTTAAGAATGAGTGCACACTTCTAAACCATTTGAGTATCACCATGAGAGGGCACAGATTCATTAAGTGCATTTGAATTAGAGCAAAAAAATGGCCAAAAGGCGAACCACCAACTTAATCAAGAAGAATAATGAGAAATATTGATAATTGGACCTCAGGTCTCTTGCATTAATACACATGGCTTGTCTCAAAGCTTTCCTTTAGCTAAGGGAATAAAATAAGCCAACATAGAGGAAATTTTGTTATGAAAAATAAAATCCAACAATGTAACCAAATCTATATATTGACTCCCAAGTCAATGTGAGTAGTTATGGTGGGAACGAGGTGAAAGCAACTCACTTTGCATGTCAAATAAAGCAGTCTCAATTATTGTAATTATTTATATTACGGAAAGCAACTCCACTTATAAAGAAGATTAAGGCTCCACACGGTGTACCTATAAAAGCAAACACAAGAGGGTTTTCCTTAATTTTGTTCACATTAATTTATTGGTAGACACCTTTTTTTTTCTTCAATTCCAAAAGTTGGATCGAGGTTCATTACTAAAGGTTATTTCGTAGAAATAGCGTAAGAAAATTCCGTTTGATTACTGATTGAATGGAACAAATGAAAAAAAAAAGTTAGGGGTACAAATTAAATTCAAACGAAACAAAAGAATACTCCGCCTTTTTTAAAGTTTGTGAAAAACACAGAACTTTACTTATACACAATTAATACCATGTTCTTTTTTATTTGTCATCAATTCACTCCAATCTTAAAACACTTTATAATACTTTAACAAACTAACCATGATGTTATTTAACGACATATCCTCTTCTAAAATAATTTTACTTGACCAAGTTATATATTTTTAGCACAAATTAGATTATCCAATGAGTTTAATGCTTCACATTTCTTGATCATTTGGTTAAAATCAACACGGGACACATCAGGACTTTGTTATATCAACTTTTCATACAAGTGGATCCAATAACGTGTATATTCTCATGCTACATCTCTGCTAAAATCATTAAAATCTTGAGGTCAATCTCCTTTAAATGTCTTGCTTTTTCAGATTTTTTTTTTCTTTCCCTCGGATCTTTTCAATCAATCTTGCATGCATGTTTTAGCTGCTTTCCGTCTAGTCAAATCCGGAAGCGTAAACCCTACGTTGTCAGTGTCTAAATAATTACCATGATTTCAGTTTGTACTTAAGCATTTCCGGATCCTTATTTGCTTGAATAATTAAGTTCTTTTGCGAACTTGATTGAGTTGTAAAATACATAAAACTTGCCTTATGACTCTATCGTGTCAATATGTTGATGATGATTTGGTAAAACTGTGAGAATAGCATACTGTCTTTTTTCAAAGAGCTTTATTATTTAACATATAAAATTAGGTATCTGTGACATACCTTTTAACCATTGAATATGATGGATGAGTTAAAATAATAAAGGCCGATCACAATTTAATAATAATAGAGTGAATGCTTTTAATACTTAATTCTAAGTGTTGAAATAACATTTTTATTAAAAAAATTGTTGCGTATCAATATTAATATTAATATTGCGAGCCATTAATATATAGATATGATGGTGAGAGCCCTTATTGCCCCTCAATAAACCCTCTATGCGGCAAGAAAAAAAGAGTTAATGCTTATTTTGGAATTTTTTTAGTGAATTAACCATGATTATATTCTTAAGAAATCTCGCTAACTACTCATTGTTTGCTTATTTTAAAATCTGATTAATTAGTTTTAATTGTAATTATGAAACATTTAGTTCTTGGTGGACAAGTTCCAACAGATTATTGGACTAATTTGATTAAAGATATTATATTTTGGAACAAATTTGATTTCTAATTACACTCTACCCTTGAATAATTATCCATTTAAAAAAATCAAATATCATTAATTATTTATTTTTAATAATATCCCTATTAAATACTATTTAAGGATGAGAGATATATAGTGGAGGAAGGGAGAGAAAGTTAAATTATTAAAAAGAAATAACAGCAATAATTTAGGAAATTCCTTTAACTTTTTGGTTTTAATGTTCTCAATCATTTTCTTAATTCAGATGTGCATTTAAAATTGGACAATTATTCAAGAATGAAAGAAGTAATATTTAAGGGGCTTATATAAATAATTAAGAAAATTGCACTAACTTCTGAGATTTAGTGTAATCAACTCAGTACTCTTTAAGAAAACTATTAGTGACTAATATGCGATTCACTAAAATTACATAGACTTTTCTATAAATACTAGTACGTTAATTTAAATGACAAAAAAGATAGTATGAGATATATATACATAATTATTAATGATGAAATTATAATATTTAATAAATCAATTTAATAAATTACTTTAATCACATGAAAATGAAAATTATAACTTATGATAAAAGAGATATTTTAGTTAATATATATGTCAAATATTATCAAATATTATAATTTAGTCATTAATAATTATGTAATATATCATGTGTTTTTTTATCATTTAAATTAATAAACTAGTGTCTAGATAAGTTCAATTATAATTTTAGTAAATTTTATGGAAGTAGATGATAGTTTTGGCAAAATGAGATGCCAATGTAATTACAATAAATCTAGAAGGTAAGTGTAAATTACTCTAAATAATTTATACTTTTAAGGAATAAAATGATTCACAATTATAAAATCATAGACTAATTAATCATATTTTAAATTTCTGAAACTAAAATGATTTACCTATGGAATTTCAGAATAATCAAGAGCATTAACTTCAAAGGGAAAATAACAAAGAAAATTGTGCAAAACTTTTATTGACTACCCTTCTTTAACTTTTAAGTAAGTGGTCCGACTTTTGTGGACCGACTTAGCAAAACCTAGCCGTATTAGTCCACTTATCTTGCATTAGTCATTTTCCCCTGGATACATTATATTATAGTCTTATACGATAAATTAACCCATTGGTGCCCATGGAAGCATTAATTTTTGCCAAGAAAAGCATTATTATCTTCTACTTTGAATTCGGCTATAAATATTCATGTGTTGCATACCATTTCACTCACATTTACCTTCTCTTTTCCTTAATTTCAAGTAAGTCATATACATACACTTAGCTTGCCGCGCAAGTTCGAATTGCTCTCAAGCAAAATCATCTATCAATGGGGTGTTTGCTAATGCTGTTTCGATTAGTGCTGTGTTTACACTTGTTGCTTTTCCATATTCCATCCCTTTTTTCTTCTTCTTCTTCTTTGCATTCCACTGCACCCTTATGCCACCCTGACCAAAGCTCTGCTTTACTTCAATTCAAGAACTCATTCCATGTTAATACAACTAACGCTCCCTGGGAATGCGAGCAGCCTTATCCCAAGACAATAACATGGGAAAATGGGACTGATTGCTGTTCATGGATGCGGGTCACCTGCGACTCCATGTACGGTCACGTGATTGGCCTCGACCTCAGTTGCAGCGGACTTGATGGTGAATTCCATCCTAACAGCACTCTTTTCCGTCTTACTCATCTCCAGAGACTCAACCTCGCTCACAATGATTTCTATGACTCTCGGTTGCCATCTCAGCTTGGTGGGTTTGTGAGTCTCACACACTTAAACCTGTCTGATTCTGGGTTTAGAGGTGATATTCCTTCCCAAATCTCACACCTCTCCAAATTAGCGTCACTTGATCTCTCTTGGAATGATGGTTTAGAGTTGAAAGAAACCACTTGGAAGAGGTTGGTGCAAAATGCGACAGTTTTAAGGGAGATTGTTTAGATGGAACGAATATGTCTTCACTCGGTCCAAACCCTTCGTATTTGCTCTCCAAATGGTCTTCCTCTTTGGTTACCCTTAGTCTTGTTTCAACTCGAATAAGGGGACGCTTGACAAGTGACATTCTCTGTTACCAAATCTTCAAGAGTTATATCTGTCAGAAAATTATGAAATTCAAGTCCACCTTCCAATGCTGAATTGTAGCGCTTCTCTTACTATCTTGGATCTTTCAGATGTTTACTCCAAGGGCCAGTCCCTCCATCCTTTGCTAATCTCACACAACTCACTTCCTTGATCTTGTCAGGTAATTACTTCAACAGTTCTATCCCATCATCCCTTTCAAATCTTCAACATCTCACTCACTTGGATCTTTCATCCAATGAACTCGGTGGTTCAATCCCATCATATCTTTCAAATCTACAAAACCTTACTCACTTGGATCTTTCACACAACAAGCTTACCGGTTCTATCCCAACATCTATTTCAAACCTCCAACATCTCATTCACCTGGATCTATCAAGTAATCAACTTAATGGTCAAATTCCAGCTGTACTTGGTGGGCTCACCAAATTGCAAACTCTCCGTCTCGGAGGCAATAATTTAGGAGGGCAATTACCATCTTCATTATTCACCTTAACTCAACTTTTTGTCTTGGTTTGTTCTTTTAATAAATTTGAGGGGGCCTCCAAACAAAATAACAGGTTTTTCATATCTAACTGATTAGATCTAAGTGACAACTTACTGAATGGGACAATTCCTTCTTGGTGCTTATCTTTGCCATCTTTGACATCTTTATATATCAAATAATCGATTCACAGGGCATATAGGTGCAATCTCATCTTATTCCTTGACGGATCTTGATTTGTGTGGGAATAAGCTACTTGGAAATATTCCAAGTCATTTTTAACCTTGTAAACCTCACTTCCCTATGCTTGTCATCATACAACTATGACAGTCCTATCCACTTTCCACTCTTCTTCAAGCTTCAAAACTTGGAATTTCTTTCCCTTTCAGGTTATAACTCATTGTCACTAAAACCTGACATCAATGTCAATTACAGTTTTCCTAATTTGACAGAAATGCACTTACTCTCTAACAACTTAATTGATGATCCTAGATTCCCTGGAAAATTTCCAAAATTGGAACATCTTGAATTATCCAATAGCACACTTCAAGGAAATGTGCCGAAATGGATAGTGATATGGATTCATTATCTATTTTGATACTCCAACATAACCTGTTGACATCCCTCGACCAATTTCCATGGTATAACCTTATCCATCTTGATCTTAGTTCCAACTTGATGACGGGTGACATTCTTCCTTCATTTGCAATGTAACTTCTTTGGACGTTGTCAACTTGTCTGACAACAAATTCACAGGAACATTTCCACAATGCCTTGCCAACTTGTCATCCCTTGCGGTTTTGGATCTACAGATGAACAAACTTCATGGTACTCTGCCAAATACCTTACCAATGAACAAGAATCTCAAGACCCTGAATCTCAATGCCAACCAACTACAAGGTCTATTGCCTAAAGTCTTTGTCCAATTGCACTCATATGATGGATTTAAATCTTGGCAACAATCAAATAGAGGATACATTTCCTCATTGGCTTCAACATCTTCCGCTTCTGCAAATACTGGTTTTACGAGCTAATAAGTTGTACGGTCCGATTGCCAAGCCAAAAAGCAAACATCCATTTCCCAGTATAATTTTTTTTGATATCTCGTGCAATAACTTCAATGGCCCATTGCCAGAAACCTACATAACGAAATTTCAAGCCATGAAGAATGTTGTTGAAGTTGATGTAAAAAACGATTTGAAGTATTTGGAGTACATGGATTCCATTCGCACGTACTATCCTATCGTCAAGCACTATCTACCCAATTCCACCAGAATATGATGATTGGTGATGCAACAATTAAAGGAGTTAGCACTAATTTCACAAAAATTCAACAGTGTTTATAAATATTGATTTATCTGTAAACAAATTTGAAGGAGAGATTCCGAATGTTATTGGAAAGCTTCGTGGACTCAAAGGGCTCAACCTTTCCATAACAGACTATCGGTCCTATTCCTCATTCCATGGGAAATTTGACAAACCTTGAATCATTGGACCTCTCCTCAAATATGCTCACTGGTGGAATTCCTATTGAATTAACCAATTTGAACTCTCTTGAAGTCTTGAATCTTTCCCATAACAATCTTGTGGGAGAAATACCTCAAGGAAAACAGTTCAATACATTTTCAAATGATTCCTACGAGGGAAACATGGGGTTGTGTGGATTTCCACTGTCATTACAATGTAAGAGGAACCTAAACAACAATCTCCATCCTCGCCCACCTTTCAGATTGAAGAGAAATTTGGGTTTGGTTGGAAGCCAGTGGCAATAGGATATGGATGTGGAATGGTGCTTGGAATGGGCTTGGGATATTGTGTGCTGTTAATTGGAAAGCCTCAGTGGCTTGTGAGGATGGTTGGAGGTAGTTCTAACAAAAGGGTGAAAAGCAGCAGGAGAAGGATGAGGACTCATGGGAACCGTGCAAGATTGAATTAGTGGAAACATGGCATAACTGAAGCATGCCTCGTTGCACAACTTCTTGGGAAAAATTAAGGGCCAGAACATTGTAAGTTTTAGGGCATGGGAGATCTTATTCAGCTTTTGGTTGTGATATAAATGTGAAATACTATTATGTTTTGTACTGGAGTGTTTTATATTTTGCTTGTCTTGAGTTTGTAGTTTTGTTTTTTATTTAAGTATTTGTTTACAATCGTCTTGGTGATATTTTGATAGTTGTTGCATACTTTTAAATATATGTTAGTCATGCATATAATTGTCTCTTTGTTCAAGTAGTTTCACCTTCACATAAAGTTTTTCTGTTTCATGTAGATCTAATCACCTTCATTAGTTTGAACCCTTAACTTGATTCTTCTGTTTAGTGTTGCAACAGAAGTATTCAAACACATTTGTGATGTGAACGAGCACCTTGACTATTCCATTTTTCTGCTTTAATATAAATTAAGCTGTAAAAAAAAATTAATAATTAAAGACACCGTTAACAATTTTTTATGATTATGATGTATCTCCAATAAATCAATTTTCAAAAGACAGATATAACAGGGCTGAACAATTTGCACAAAAAACACAAAAGCTAATCAGGGGATATGGCCTTATTTGTTTTGATCCAAACATTGGAATTCATATTGCTAGCACAGGCACCTGCCTGGCTCTCCAAAAATTGATGCAACTATTCAATGGCCTGCAGCTCCTATTGTATCCACCTTCAGTAGTTCATTTATGATATATTGTCTATTTATGTTGCTTTGTTAAAATGTAAGTTTCACTGGTATCTTGGCAGAGCAATGCATTATATCATAAATGAATACAAGACAGCCACAATGCTCTTCAACAAAATGCATTGGTGATTTTCTTGATCTACATGTCAATTTTTCATGCACTCCTAAATAGGTGAATCCTAAACAGAGTATGTCAGTAATATGTTTGATAATTCTTCAGTGGTTTACTCTGAGGAGCCAACATTTTACCTCTTATGGCTTAGTGCATATTTGGTTTACCCAAGTTTTTCTTGTTGAGTTGGGAAAAATCAGGTTGGAAAAAAGTGAAATGGTTTGTATGAATTTCTTTTGAAAAAAAAAACAAAACCTTTTGGAACAATCGTATCACTTTAATATAAACTAATTTAGTGAAAGTTGGAAATATTAATCCATTTGGTTTTAAAAAATAGTTTTTAGTTTTCACTCTCTCTTCAGTTTGTTTTCTATTTTCATGATTTTTTTAAGGAAACAATAAAAACTTTTACATCTCATATTAATTTTTATAAAATCTTTTTTTAAAAATATCATTATCAAACATAAGTCAATTATTTCAAAATCAATTCTTTCAATTTCAATTATTTTTAAAATAATTATATCAAAAATCTAAATTAAACAGATTGCATCACTCAACTCTATTTTTTAAATGCACTGTTTTGTTTAATATTTTTCAGTCTTAGTAGTCCTCAGAACAAAATGATGAGATAAGATATACAGTAATTACATTTCCTTTCATTGTGAGTCATTAGCTTGTTTTGTACTTAAAATAGATTATAATAAAAATGAGAAGTTTTGAACAAAAATAAATAAAAATAAAATTCAAACATAAGCTTTCAACCAATTTCTCTGTTATTATAGGGAAGTGATAAATTAGTGTCACAATGATCACATTTATACTCTAAAAACCTTTTTATTATTATGTAAACTTTATTAAAATTTTAATTTTAATACACTACTTATGTAAAAGCTTTGCGGACATTAATGATGTATTATTCCTTCAACAAAAGTGGTAAACTTTTAAATCATTTTCTTGAACGTCAAACATATGAAAACATATAATTAGAAGATAATATAAAATTAAATTAACCAATCTTATCAATCTAATGGTCAAATCATTTATATATTTATGATAACACCCCCTCCCCCAAATTTATATAATTATGATTTGGCTATCAATCAATTGCTCAATGTGACTGGACTCTGTTTCACTGTTTACATACCTAAATTTGATGCAAAAGAAACCCACCATGACCATTTACAAATGATGAACTGCAATAACATAACGGCTGTTAATTGAACAATAAATACTCTTTTTGTTTCATAATAATTGTTTATTTTTTACTTCTTGATATTTCAGAATATCTGTCCATTTAACCTATCTAGATAATATTAATTTTTTTCCTATTTATACCCTTTATGTTAATATGTTAGTTAAGTAATTGATATGTTTATCAAGATGGATAATAATAACCATTAAAAGGATAGTTTTGTCAAATCATATAATTTTCTTTTTATTACTAGAGATGTTTTTTCTGTTTTTATAAATATATGCATTGTTTAGTTTTTTTCACGGTTATTATAAAATGGAGGGATAATTATTGTAAAACTAAAACCCCTTTATTTTCCTTGCTAGGAAGTTTATCGAGATTTTCGATTTCACCCAACCCATCTTTATGGTTTTTTCTCTAGTTTCTTGCATACATGGCTTATCTCAAAGCTTTCCTTAGCTAAGGGAAAATAAGCCAACGTATAAGAAGTTTTTTCTTGAAAAATAAATCCAATAATGTAACCAAATCTGTATATTGTCTCCCAAGTCAGTGTGAGTATAGTTATGATCGAAACGACGTGAAAGCAACTCCTCTTTGCATGTCAGAGCAATCTTAATTGTTGGAATTATTTAAGTAAGGGAAAGCAGCTCCACTTATAAAGACGATCAAGGCTCCACACGGTGTCCATAAAAGCAACAAGAGGATTTCCATAATTTTGTTCACATTAATTGATTCGTAGGTATCATTTTTTTCTCTTCTATTTAATTTCAAAAGTTATCGGGTCCATTAAGAAAGGGAAATAACACAAGAAAGGGAACTTCAGGAACGGGGATGTGACACAAGAAGTCCATTTGATTGTGTTTGGTTTCAGAAAAAGTGCCTTCTGTTTTCATTTTCTAATATCCTATTTTTTGAATTATACGAAGGAAATTTTAAAAATTATAAAAACTGTAAAATCTAATTTTTAATTTTATTTACAGTTTTCAATATTTATTTTACAAGATCCTAAATATTAAAAAAAGTGAAAATGAGAATTGAAAAGTGTAACAATTAAGAACTGTTTCCTTTTAGGTTTCATTTTAGTTTATGAAGGAAAAAGCTAAAAACCTGAAAATTGAAATTTTGAATTTTTAATTTTTCAATTTTTAAGTTTAAGGAAATTCTGGAAAAATTCCAAATTCCAAAGCAACAAGTTAATTCTTGTGGCTAACAAGCTTACTAATTTTTTTTTGTGTTAACAATTTGTAAAAATTTTGTGATAGCATTGAAGTGAGTGATTCACAAATAATAAAGGCTTTGAAAGTTGTTGAGAGTAAGCTTGATGAGGTATATTATTTAAATACTACTTGGTGATGACACACCAATAACATTTATTTATGTATATTTAATTTAAAATTTACTTTTTCTTATTCTAACATAGGAAAAATAAAATATAAACAAAGTTATAAAAAGGAAATAATATATATCATTTTGAAATTATAACAAAATAAAGTATAAGTAAAGTTTATATTTTCATTTTTAAAATACATTCATTTCATTTCACATATTTTCAGTTTTTCATTCTTTCAAGTTATCCTATACAACCATTTTTTAATTATAACTATCAAAAATAAAAGAATTTTTATAATATAATTTTTTTTGGTTATACTTATATAGGAGGGTAATTTGACAACCGTGTAAAACTACATTACACCTTAATAACTTTTGATAGAATATAGCTTTTGTCAATCCATCTTTTGAATTATAACTACATATCATGTTGATTGTAATTGCTAAATTTCAAATAAATTAGATACTTATAAGGTTGTGGTCAAATAGTTCTTATTTACATATGTTTACAAGATATTTATACGTTACTTGTGTATACAAAAAAGTATCAAATAATTTTGAATTAATATAAAATTTTGTAAGATGATTTATAGCTTATAAACTTTCAATCCAACGATGATTTTTGAGGGAAAAAATTCCTTGAATAAAAAGTTATCAGAGGTGTAAGATAAGCGGCAAGTTCCTTCGTCTAAATGATTCATTTCAATATATATAATATAGATTTTTAATAATCAATTATTATATAACTATATTCACATAACCTATACAGATCCAATACACAAGACAATAAATAGGAATATAAAAAATTTAAAAAAAAATTAATTTTAATTTATGGAACAACCATATGATAAAAATATTGTATAAAAATAATAAAAATATTAATAACACTCAATTTTGCTAAGAATTCACGGTTATCAAAGGTATTCCCTTTAGTTCAAAATATAAGTTGTTTTTAGATTTTTTATTGGGTAAAAAATATAAATTGCTTTTACATTTCAAAAAAATATTAATTATTTTTTACCAATTTGTCCTTGATATTTATGATGAGTGTGAATAAGAATGAATGTGATAATTCTTTAATAAAGATAATTTATAATAAATGATAAAAGTATTTGGAAGTGGCTATTGTAGCAAGCAATTTATTTATTGTCACTCCATATTTATTGTGTTTATTTGATTCCCAAAATACACTTAAACTTAGTTAATCGATTAACTATTTTTTTAATAAATAAAATGATTTAATTACCTTTAAGCTTTGTTCATGGAATTTATTAAGTACTTCTAATATCTAAACACATCTTGTGATCAAATCCAATAGGGATCTTAATTTGAAGTGAAATATGAAAAATCAAAAGGTTATAGTAAACACGTGGAGTCATTACTCCATAACAGATTGCTATATGGTGCTTAAACATTCATGTTGATGCTCATTGCTCAATTCGATTCCTTACCTTTTTATTTTTATTTTTTAAAAGATTAATGAGATTTAATTATTACCTTAATTTATGTGCATAATCTTAAAAAACTTATATTATGAGACGGAAGGGAATATTATTTATCTAAACTATTCTTTATTATAACTACTATTTAAAATTTAATTTTATAGGTAGTGTTTGGTAAGAGGACATGGATAGAAATCCAGGGGACGTGAAGCAAGTGAAGTGAAGACATAAATATTAAATATATATATATATATGGGTATTATTAGAAGAAAAAAATATTAAATTTTTGTCTTAGGATATACCTGTTCTCATTTACTTCTAGATTTGAAGATACAAAAATTTTCTGTTTCCTGTTTCTATCTACCACCAAATAGGTTTGTGTTAGGATGTCTTGTATTTTTGTTACAAGGCAGGAAACAAACATTAACATCCAGAACAAATTTAAAATTTTAAAAAAATTATATTAATTGTTAAGAAAATTCATCAACATTTTTTTAAAAGATAAAAATAAGTTTTACATCACGAATTTGAATAGTTTACTCTTTCGTAAATTTTTCAAAATTTTGAATTCTAATATACTTTAGAAGCTGCCAATAGGCATAAGTGGTGGTGGTTGTGCCAACTTGCATAAAATATGACATATAATTATTTTTATCTAAACAAAAATAAATATCAATTAACATTGGAGTAAATTTGTTAAATAAGATAGACATTTAAAGAGTTATGAGCAAATATAATTTCTTTTAAAAATTATGTTATCATCAATATAATTTTTCAAGAGCCAAAATAGTAGATCTACTCATGTTTATTCTAGGAACACCTCATAAATTTTTGTCATATGTTACCTTCACTAATTGAGTTAGTACTATATATGCAGGACAAAATCTCACGTAAACATAATCAAAGACTTATGTTACCGAAGCGTTTTTCTGTTTTCTTCCTGGTTCTTTCGTTTTTCGTTTTCTAAGAACTTCATAAGGTCTAAAAGGGAAGTGGAGGGAACTTAACCTCATGCATAGAAGCAGGAAAAAAGTACAGAGGATGATAGTAATTTCTGGGAAGACGTCGCCGTAAGCTTCTAGAGTGGAAGATTGGATGGATGACATAACTGAAGTTGAAGGAAAGGCTAATAAGGGCAAATCATATAGAGATATGGTCATGGGGTTTCAAGGTAATGAAGATGGAGAGGAAGACGAATCCTCTATGTCTCTTGATGACTCCGGTCCTGAGGATGAAGCTTTTGCTGAAGCCATGGATGAAGAAGGGTTTCCTTGATGACGAGGAACGAGAAGGAAGAGAAAAGCCGCAGGCAAAAGTTGTCTACGAAGTGGGTAGGTACCCAAACATTTTCTTGGGCAAGGGCTAAAGAGTGCGTGACTCATGGGAGCAAACCCTCATTGTGAAGTTGATGGGGAGACGTATTGGTTACAAGGCTTTGAAAAAACTGGAAGGTATGTGGGTTTGAACAGGGATATTCGATTGGTGAATATCCACAATGATTATTACCTAGTTCAATTCAACGCGCTAAAGAAGATTACATTCTGGGCTTTGACAGAAGGACCATGGATTATATTTGACCATTATTTAGCTGCCAAAAGTGGAAACCAAATTTTGAGCCATTTAATGAGCAAATACAGAGCATTGCGGCTTGGGTTCACCTTCTAAGCTTGCTATGGAATACTATGATTAGAAAGCACCTATCAGAATCGGTGATTATAATTGGCAAAACTATCAAGATTGACAACCACACCTTTGATCAATGCAGAGGTAAATTTGCAGAGTATGCGTTGAGATTCAATCTTAACAAACCCTTGTTGGCTACCTATATGATTCAAGGAATTTCCAGTCGTATAGAATATGAAAGCCTCCATAACATATGCTTCCTATGAGGTCTATATGGTCATTCTTCAAGATGTAGGAAAGGCCAACTCAGGAGAAGCCACCTACTTCTCCGACGCAGAGGTACCACCGTCTTGCCACCACAGAACTTGGATACCACTTGGAAAAGGGCAATTTGGACCTTGGATGACCTTAGAAGGTGCGGCGCACTAAACGTAGTACGGAGACTTACTAAAAGCGGGACAAAGCACTAAGGCCGGCAGACAAACTCTAAACGGGGGTACGCTTTTTGATGCGTTGAATGATGTAGACAAGAATGTGGAATACGTGCTTGCCAACAATTCCTGTGACTGAAGCCCACGCTCCCACTGGGCGAGTTTTGTTTTAGGAGTCATTTACGGCGTGAGAAAAGCCAAAGAAAGGAGGGTGATAGTGGCTCTCCAGATTAGAGACTTCTAATGCCCCAAAAAGTGGTGATGCGATTGTACACGCCAACCCGGTGATTCAGGGATACCAGAAAATTACAAAAAGAAAGTTCGGACCTTCCTATGAATCACACTAACTCCCCATCTCGTCATCGGAAGGAAGCAAAGATGGGCCCAATGATGCATTGGACCTTATCTCTATTTGCCCAGGAAGCTCGCTTAGAAAACCAACCCATTATTGGGCCCTGCTCTTGGAGCCTAAACCTCCAGATGGAGAACCTTGTAATAACATGGATATTTGCGAACCTAACAACTCAAATGACTTTGCCAATGAAGGGTCGAATATGGAAGGAAGGCCTGAGGGCCCTTTGGAAATGCAGATAAATTAATTTCTTTTACCTTGTTTTTATGATTATTTTCTGCTAGAACTGTAGAGGGGCCTCTGGAAAAGCTTTCATAGACCTTCAAAAGAATCCTGCATCCTACATAAATCAAATTTGGTTGCTTTACAAGAAACAAGGTGTAGTGGTTTACATGCAAAGGAGGTCATCAAGTCCCGGGCTTTGATAACTCGGCGGTTATTGAAAGTCAAGGTTTGGAGGAATTTGGCTTGTGTGGAAGGATCCCCAACTATCATCGATGTGATAGAGCAACATCCCCAATTTCTCAAGTGTGATGATTAACTTAATAATCAACCTCCCTGGATGTTGACTATTATGTATGCTAATCCTCGAGAGAATGCTCGTGCAAAAGCTTTTAATACCATCCAGAACCTAGCTCCGACAATAACGCAGACCCTGGTTGATCATGGGGGACTCAACGAGTCGCCTCTCCTTTCAAAAAAAAAAAGGGGAGCGCCAACAAAATCTTAAAGATGCAAAAAATTCTCACTGGATATCCAGAACTGCAACCTTATTGATCTAGAGGCTATTGGCACTAAATTTACCTGGAAAGGTGCGAATAAGAAGATGAGCGAGATAGAGTTTTTGAAAACTGGATTGGACAACCTGTAATCAACTTTGGCGTGTTTGTTTTGAGAAGGCTTTTGTTAAGACTCTACCAGAATACATTCGGACCACCACCTCTTCTTATTGTTAAGAGGGAACACGAAATAATATTGGGATGAAACCCTTCAGGTTTGAAACATTTTGGATGCAGCACAATCAATTTAGGAAATTTATCGAGGAGAATTGGAAATGGAATAGCAAGTGGTCCACTTCTGCTAATGATTTTACAAGCCAGTTGAAAAAAGGGAAACATTCAGTCTATGGGAACATCTTTAGAAGAAAAGGAAACTTATAGCAAGAATTAATGGTATTCAAAGGGCTCATGATTATGGCTGCAATAGTTTTCTAGATAGATTGGAATATGTGCTCAGAAGGAACTCAATGCTATCTCAATCAAGAGAGACTTTGGATTCAGAAGTCGAGAACCACTTGGATTCGGACGGTATACGAAGACCATCATTCGGACGAAGGAGGAATAAAATACTAGCCCTCAGAAAAGAGAATGGTCAGTGGATTGATGATCAAACTATGTTGCAAGATATGGCAGTATCTTACTTCTAGAAGCTTTTTCATGATGAGGCCCGAATGAGAACCGTTGATCACTCCTATCACCTGTCCCCTATCACTAATCCCAAGTATTGAAGTCTTAACTACTCTACCATCCACCTCTAAGATTCACCGCTCTATTTTCAATATTGGCCCTTTGAAAGCTCCAGGCGTTGATGGGTACCAAGCTCTTTTCTTTATCAAACTGGCACGTGGTTGGTAAATATAACATCTAGCATTCAAAACATTTGGCTCAACCCCTCTTTAGTGTTATTTCTCAATGATACTTATTTGGCCCTCATTCAAAAATTGACAAACCTGAATTCATCAACCAATTCAGACTTATTGCTCTATGCAACACGGTTTTAAGTGTCTCACCAAGGTTATTGTGAACGGAATCAAGCCTATTCTCACAAATCGTATCTCTCCCTTTCAAGCCAGTTTGTTCCGGGAGAAATATCCATGATAATATCATCATTGCCAATGAGATGGTGCACTCCATGAGAAGTATGAAGGGTAAGAAATCATTTATGCCTATCAAAATCGACCTTGAAAAGGCATATGATAGACTCAATTGGAACTTCATTCACCACTGCCTAGATGAATTTGGGTTACCGCACAGGCTGCTGAGATTATTTTGAATTGCATTTCATCCACCTCATTTCGTATTTTGTGGAATGGGTCGGCTTTGAATAGAATTCAAGCCTACAAGAGGAATAAGGCAAGGTGACCTTCTATCTCCTTATGTTTTTGTTATTTGCATGGATAAATTATCACACTTGATATCTCATGCTGTAGGTACTAAAACCTAGAGGCCGATGAAAGCGGGTCGAAATGGTCCTTCATTAGCCACTTGCTCTTTGCGGATGATCTCATGTTGTTCATGGAAGCTTCCACGGAGCAAATCAATATGGCTCTTAACATTCTTAACCAATTTGTGATGCTTCTGGCCACAAGGTCAACAAAGACAAAACCAGTCTCTTTTTCTCAAAGAATACTCCTTACAACTTAAGGAACCAGATAGCTGTAATCTCAGGATTTAAAGAGGTAGACGAAGTTTGGTTGTATTTGGGGGCTCACATTCACAATGGAAGAACTTCCAAGCGACATTTCAATTCTATCATCGCCAAAGTTAAGGCTAAACTCCAACGCTTGAAAACTCAATGCCTTTCTTTACTGGTCGTATCAGCCCTGGCCCGATCAGTTCTTGGAACTATGGATATCTATCCAATGCAACATACCAGGGTCCGACCACGTGTAAGGAGATTGAGAAAATGCGAAGGGCCTTTATCTGGGGTGACATGGATCATGAAAACCGCATTTGATAAATTGGAACACTATGTTGAAGTCTAAGCGGGAGGGTGGGCTCGGCTTCGAAATCTCTCTCTTCTCAATGATTGCTTTCTCCTCAAATTAGGATGGAATATCATCAATAATCAGAGCAACTCTTGGGTGAAAGTGCTTTGTGGAAAGTATGGCAAGGGTCAAGATCTCAAAGAAGATATTTGCTTGGAATAGTAGTGATTCCACACTGTGGAAACAACTAAGGAATATATGGCCTACCCTAACCAATAATATTGGGGTTATATTGGGGGATGGATCAAATGTGAATTTTTGGACAAATGTGTGGTTGAGGCGGATGGAATCATAGAACATACTACTAGTTTTGTTGATCACAATCAACGCGCTGGAAGGTCAACCAATGCATCACTAATACGGGAAATTGGGACATGAACAAGCTCAACCATTTTCTTCCAGAATATCAAAATCCTCCTTAATCACTGTCTTCCCCGTCTATAGAAGATGGCAATGATACCTTCTTCTGGAGAATGAATGGAGGTGACTTTTCTATTAAAAGCACCTATGATTTTCTCTCACACTAGCCACTTTTCTTCTTCTCCTGCTTATTTTGTTTGGAAGTACATTTGGAAATGGAAAGGCCCTCAATGAATGAAAACTTTTATGTGGTTGCTACACCATAATAGGCTCCTCACTCTATCACATGTTGCTTCTTGGAGGAGATGTTAATCCAATGTGCCCGATATGCGCTGAACCTGAAACTTCTCTTCATGCTATTAGAAACTAACAAGCCACTAGGATCTGGATCAAATACCTCTCATTCCATCTGCGAATGACTTCTTCAATAAAGACCTTCATGAGTGGATCAATTTTAATGTTCAGGAGATGGACTATGTCATTGATGGTTACAACTAGGAGAGATATTTCTTTGTAACTTGGACTATTTGGAATCTAGAAATAAGTTTATTCACAGAAGTCTCTTCCCCCCCTTGGTGAAAAATGGGATCAATGCTTATCTCAATGATATCATTCAGATACGCTCCAACAACTTCCTTCTCCAGAAATTTGAACTAACACTTATTAGATGGAACCCACACTGCGGGTTGGATCAAACTCACACAGATGGTGCTTCTCGTGGTAACCCTGGCATGGCGAGTTGTGGTGGTGTTGGAAATAGCTTAGGGCAATGGATTTCGGGTTTGCTTTTGGTATTGGGAGGACATTTGTAACGTCTAGTAATTAACCAAATACACCTAGGTTGAATTTGATTAATGACTAGACTTTACTCTTTGCTTTGGTTCTTTCATCATATTTTGAAAATACTTAGTGAAATTACGAGCCTTTTTTTTTGTTTTAACATAATTGAAATCGTGAGCGCATAACATAAACGATTAAGCGTAGTAAAATAAGACATTTAAGAATCTAAATATATCATATTGGCTCCATCACATAACATCCATAATGCACATCACAACATATATACAATAACCTCACTCAAAGGTGAGTTAAGTTCATACATCATATCTTACATGTTCACACCATAGGAAACTATTTATAAGGAAATCATGCCCCTAAACTAGATAACCTTAAAAGCTAAGGAAGGCTACTCTAAAACAAATGCATAACACTCTTAACTATTAAAAACTCTCAGGGCCACTGTCTTGGAAACGGGAAGAAACCCGATCACTACGAGCTTCCTCGAAGGGGCACACGAGATGCACCAGGTTGGGGTCGCATGGACGGTCTTCTTGCTAACCTTGCTGAACAATTTTTCCTCACTATCTCTTACACGGGAGAGTAGGGGCGAGCTCTAGAATAAGCATGAGTAGGAGGGTCCTCTAAAGGATCAGTTTCAGAATATCTCGTTCATGGATTATACTGGAAAACCATGGACGCGGATGAGGCGGGATAAGACGTAACATTCTTTCATCAAGTGGACGTGCATTTTCGAAAACCATTTCATCGCCATAGGGAGAAGTAGGAGAAAAATGATAACTAGGGTAGGATGTGCAAATGGACGACCTACGTAAATAAAACACGAACCGAGCACCTTCCTTCAAAGTGATACGAATGATGCACCGGATCATAGTGGAATTCCCAAGTAGGGGTGTCAACGACAGGACGAATGTCGCCATGAATCTGAAGACAATGACGGAAATAAAGGAAAGGAGTGAGAATCTTACTAAAGAATTCTGAGGGTATCTCCTTCTACGGTGTCATCATCAAAGTCTCCAGGAATCTCTGGGTTATTATAAAATAGTGAACATACGAAGATTAAATTTTAAGTTCAAAAAATACTTTTACCGAGATTCGACCAATTTTAATTATGCGTCTTATAATGCATCATAATCTTAACATGTCATATTTATAATGAACTTTTCTTTTATCATTACATCATATTCCTCATCATCATCATTAATATAACATGCATAGAAGAACATCATATTTCTCATCATCAACTCATGTATGTTATGCAGAAGAATATCATAATAGCTACACATGGACATGGTGCACATAATTTATTTCTTTAGTACCTTAGGTGACTTTAAAATCTTATCATCCTCATTATTTTCCTTGGGCCACCCTATACTCCACCCTTTTGGGAGTAATCTAGGTTATGAGCTCATACCTTACTAGTCGTCACTAGTATATACTTATCCTTTTGATAAGTTAAAGTCCTAACTCTACCCTTTTGAGAGAACGGTTTAGGGGGCTAGAATCACCTTTTCACCACCTATAGTTTGATGGGTCCAAAGGATCATTTTCTTATAAATTTTAGGTCACCAATAAGTCTTTGCATGTTACAACTCGCAATTCATAATAATTCTAACATTTTCTTATTTAAGTCTTATTCTGGAATAATATATATCAACTATAATCATGCATCTGGAGATTCCCAGGAAAGAGAGGTGGGTCACAATGGACACGCTTAAATACCAAATCTTTCCTTAGCCAGAATCTTTCCAAATTGCACTCTTACAGTAATACACTTTCTTCCAGGAACAAAATATGTCCTTATTTCATGCATAAGTTTTCATTGTTTGCAACAGCAACTATAACATACAAACCAGGGAATCAATCAATGACACCAAATTCTTGATAAGCATCAAATCACATTTTAAGTACACATAAAATTACTAGCTTCCCATAAAATTCTTACAAAGTTTTAAAACTCTTTTAGAACTAATTCTTTTTGTTAAACTTGAAAGAAGTCATAGGACTTTAGGCCTAACTTAACCATGGGACCGATTTATAACTTGAAAGAATGTTCATAATTAAATCTTTCACTTAAGATAAAAGGAGCAAGTCTTGAGCTTTAGAGATTTAGGTGACATCTTAGAATTATTACCATGCTATGCAACCTTATTTTAATCTTATCTTTATAAGGTGATAGCTTGGAATTATAAACATGATATGCAATTCCATTTCTTTATCTTTAAGATTTAAGGTGATGACTTGAAAATTAAACATGATGCAAGAACTTGTAATATAAACATGATGCAAGAAACTGGAGCGCGGTAATCCGCATAGGACAGGTAGAAGGGAGAAGAGAATCTTAAGCAGAAGCGGCGGTAGTCCACAGACCAATGAGGAGAAGAGAATTACATTTTTTTTTAAGCTCCAATTCTCAAGACTTCTTAAAGAATAAATTCTTTAACTCCAATTATCTCATTTCTTCGCTTATGATTCATAGGCAAGTCTTTGAGCTCTAGGATTTTTAGGTGATGACATAAAATAAACATGCCATGCATTGATTCTTTTAGCCATTATAAAATAAAGTGAGAGCATAAAATAAACATGAGATGCAACTTCTTTATTATCTTTAGAGATTAAGTGACAACTTGAAATTTAAACATGAAATGCAAGCTTGAAATTTAAACATGAGATATGCAAGTTCATTTATTTATTCTTGAGAATTTAGTTATGACATAAAATAAATATGGTTATGCAAGACATAAACTTAAACATGGATGCAAGTTCACTTGATCTCTTTACTAGAGCTCCTTCAAGACTTTAAGAAAATTATGATTTCAACCCAATATATGTATCTTAGCAAGACAAAGTAAAAAAATACATATTTCATATTCAAACCTCAAGATAAAAACATTATTCTTTAAAGTTTTGCATTAAATGGAATGTTCAAGCTTTAGAGGCCTAACTTGTGATGGATTTACAACCCATATTCAAGGTCCTCATCATCAAGCCATCATTTCATTCCTTCCTAGGCCATTTGGCCGAAACCATGAAAGGAAAATAAGGAAAGAAAAACTGAAATTTTAGAAGCTTTGGAAACTAGTGAAACCTTCAAGTTTTAGAGATCTAACTTGTGAAAGCTTTGCAACCAACACTCAAGAATCTCATCATCAAACCATGGTCTCATCATAAGCTAGGCCATATGGCCGAAATACTTAAAAAGAAAGGAAGAAGAAACTGAAAATGAAAACTTAAAAGAAAGCCCATGAAAACATCATTTTGAGCTAGAACATAACTTGTCTTAGCATAAAATGAACTTAGAAACACCTCCCTACCTAATTTGATTTGAAAGAAAGGAAGAGAACTTGGTTTCCTTGAGTGAAATGAAGCAAAATATCCTTGAAAAGCTGAAGGGAGAATTTGGCCAAGAGAAAGAAAGAAAGAAAGCTTTTGGTGCTCCTAAGACTAGAATTTGTGTAAGTTATGAACTAAGCATCTAAACTATCTTCAAGCATGCCTATTTATAGAGATTTTGCAGCTCATAAATGGACAAAGGAAGGAAGGAAATCTGACCAAAAATTAGAGAAAAAAATAAGGAAGAAAAATCATTTTGTTTGGTGGCTTAAAACATGGAATCATGTTTCCATGTTTTCATGATTCTTTGTTTTCATTCTTTGGATTTTTGTGTAATAATTTTCTGACTTATTACTCAATAATTTCAGCCATTACAGCCTTGTGGAAGAGGATTTTGTGTGTTCCATGTATTATTTAGGTGTAGGCAAGGTATTCATGCAATTTAGAGAATTTACGGTTAAGGGTTTAAGTGAATTACTAAGCAATTTGGGTGTTTTAAGCAATTTTAGGTTCTAATCAATCTAAATAAATAATTTTGACTCTAGATTAGTAATTAGAATTTAATAAGCTTTAATTTGAGCCTAATATTGTTTAGGTTTCGTTAGACAAATCGAAAATCTCAAAATTTGCAAAATTGCACAACGAGGGGGCAAAAATGGTAATTTAACTTAAAACTTCGGGGACCATCGACTTAACCAATGGTCATTCATAACTTAAAAACACCTTTTAAAATATTTTAGTGAGGTTCGGACTAAGTCGGACGCAAATCGGAGTTAAAACGCGGGGCGTTTTGGTCATTTCGCGTCGAAACTCAAAATTAAGATTCTTCTCTATTAACACACATAGCACAAACAATCCTTTATTATCCTCAAAACATCCCCTTGAGGACGGGTGGGGCCCACGATCCTCATTTTCAGTAAAATAACCTCAGGGGCATTTTGGTCATTTTACACATACAGAAATTGAGGTTTGCAATACTTGCACGAATTGCTCCTAACTTCTCTTCTAACGTTATATTCCTTTATTGAGAATTGTTTGGTCTCAAATTTTATATAATATTTACCTACGGTAATTTGGTAATTTCTAATGACAGTAAAGATTACAGTAAAAATTGGGTGTAAACACATCGCTCTTAAGGCTGAACTTCAAGCTATTTACGAAGGTCTTCGTGTAGGCGGATCATGGGATATCCAAGATCATTGTGGAAAGTGATTCCACTTCGCAATAACCATCATCAAGAACCCCTGATAATCATCCTTCTTCACTAAGTGGGGCTTAAGATCAACCTTATCATGAAGTCTTTTTCTCATATTCAAATTCAAACACTCATCTCGGGAAGCCAATAGATTGCTGATGGTTTGGCCAATTGGGCCCTGGATAACAATAATGACTTCCACATCTACTATTCTCCCATTCAAATATACATGAAATTTTTGTTGTTAATTTTAGGGCCACTATTCCCCGTTAATCCCATTGTAATTTTTTATTTCCCTCGGGCCTTTGGGCCCGGCCTATGTACAAAAAAAAAAAAAGACTTGTGTGGCCAAGGATAATTTTCACAAAGGTAAAAAAAACTAAAAAAAATAAAAAGGAAAAAGGCTGTACCCAAAAAAAAAATAAAAAAAATATTGTCCAACAGAGGCCTAAAGTGATGCCATCTATGTTGACCTTCTGATGGTCTATTTAAATTTGTCATCAGATAACACCTTTAAAGATCCAATTATTGACATTTTATTCATTAAATTTTATTGTAAAACTGATAGAAAATAGATAAAGTTTATAATTTTGCAAATGAGCCATTGTTATAGTATTGGTAACACCGATTTGTTCATGAGTTTCAGACTCGTAAGTGACTTTACCTCACGCTACCCTCCATGGCAGCTCCAACCACAGTTGCCGCTGCAAATGCCTCTCTCTCTCCCACTTCACATAGCAAGTACCTTCTCCTTCTCTCATGTACAAGGCTTGCTCATTCTGTTAGAATTTGAAGCTAGATCTTTAGATTTCGTCTCCATTTCATACCCCTTTCTCCATATCATAAAAAATCCTCTGTTCTACCTTTCCCATTCAGATCAATTTGATGAGTTTTTTTTCACCTCATGCTCCTTTTTTCACTTTTTGCCTCCCATTTTCATTGGTTTCAGTGCTTCAATTTTCCTTTTTTTTTTTGAATTTTCTTACAATTATTTGATCCACTATTTATAATCCTTAACATGAAATTCTTTCTCATTTCCTTTTTATGTGTGAATTAGGAAAATGAAACCATGCATTAAAACTGTTATGACCCAATAATATGGGCCTGAGTCAAGGCTCAATATCATGCGGTAGGTCTAAAATGTTGGCCTAAGGTTGGAGCCTTCGTCCCTCGCTTGTCCAGCACGACAGACGTGCTCCTGGGAATCGACGAAGCTAGCAATAAGCCACGGTTTCCCACGATCTGGATAGCATGGACCAACTCCCTCCGCCACTAAATGTACCCAAAAATATGGCGTGGTGGCAATGGGCGGTTTCAGGACTGTTTGGTTTTGGTTTTCAGTTTTTATTTTCATTTCCAGAATTTTTGAAGGAAAAACTGAAAATAAAAATGAAGGCAAAACTGAAATAAACCAACAGGCCTTAACTTCCTATTTAAAGGGTAGTTTAACATGGAAGAAGGTACGCATTGTTCACTCACTCAGCAAAACGCTAATCCTTAATAGTATCCTCAGTGGAATGTTTGCAGGTACATCACCTCCTATCCCAACTACAACAAAGATGAGATGGAGGCGCAAAAGCTACGTTGTGTTAGCATCTTATCTCTAGGTAACTTCCTCTCATACTACCTCGTTACAAAATCTAAACTTTTGCATTGTGTTAGGCTGTTGTTTCGGGTTTTCAAGAGTATTGAAGCAATTTTTTTTTTTGTTAGGAAACTCATAGGTAACAGACTTTGAAACGCAGATTTCTTCCACAGTGCAACGATTCATGCTTTGAAACCTTTCTTGCTTGGTCTCCCACAAGTTGCTGGAGAATTGAATTAATGAAAACTGAAAGGCCCCAATTAGCAATTTTTTATTGGGGATTAAAAAAAATGTAAGGATCATTTTGTAATTTACAAAAAGGAGCACTAGATCCAGAAGTTATGAGGGACCAACATAGAAGTCACCTAGTTCGGTAATCACTCTCGGACAAAGCAAGTTCAAGTGAAGTGCAGCCAGTGTTACTCAACCTGATTTGAAGGTCTCCTCTTGCAAGCAAATTGCTGCAGGAAAAATTCTCGTAGCCTTTTGCTTATCTCACATCATTCAATTTTTAACATCACAACAGGACAATCCAAACCACAAATCAAACTTCAAATTCTTTTATTAGCCTTTAGCTTTGACACTTTCTTTAAGACCTATTTGGATTAGTTTGTTTGTTCTACTACCAGATTTTGCATGCAACATTGAACAATGCCATGCCACCAAAATTAACCATAGTAACATCCTCAAATTCATGAAACTTCTTCATTCTCCGTCTCACCGCTTCCCCAAGTTAGAAGCTTTGGTTTCTTCAATCCGAAAATCATTGGCATCCCCACAAAACCTTGTTCTTGCTGAGGAACTTCTGGGCAAAGCATTAGACCAATACCCAGATATCAAAACCTTGAAAAATGTCCACTCCAAGATCTATTACCTCAGTTTTGGTGAAAACCCTTCTCTGGGAATCAAGCTCATGAGGGCTTATGCTGCCTGTGGAGAACCAGCTCTGGCACGCAAGGTGTTTGATGAAATTCCTGAGAGGAATGTTGTGTTCTATAATGTCATGATCAGAAGCTATGTGAATAACCATTGGTACAATGATGCATTGCTTATATTCAGGGCCATGGTTGATGGTGCGTTTAGACCTGATAATTATACCTACCCTTGTGTTTTGAAGGCTTGCTCTTGCTCCGATAATGTGAGGTTTGGGTTGCAGCTGCATGGAGCTGTGTTGAAGGCTCGGCTTGATTCAAATTTGTTTGTTGGGAATGGCCTCATTGCCATGTATGGGAAATGTGGTTGCTTGCTGGAGGCACGGCGTGTCTTGATGAAATGCCGAGCAGGGATGTTGTATCGTGGAACTCAATGGTTGCAGGGTATGCACAGAATATGCGGTTTGATGATGCATTGGAGGTTTGCCGGGAAATGGAGGATTTGAAACAAAAACCAGATGCAGGTACAATGGCTAGCCTCATGCCAGCTGTAACTAATACATCATCTGATAATATTTTGTATGTTAAGGAGATGTTTGTAAATTTGGAGAAGAAGAGGTTGGTCTCTTGGAATGTGATGATAACTGTTTATATGAAAAATTCAATGCCCAGCAAAGCTGTAGATTTGTATTTACAAATGGAGAAAGGGGGAGTGGAAATTGATGCAATCACATGTGCTAGTGTTCTTCCAGCTTGTGGGGATCTTTCGGCTTTATTGTTAGGGAGGAGGATTCATGAATATGTTGAGAGGAGAAAACTGTGTCCAAATTTACTATTGGAGAATGCATTAATGGACATGTATGCTAGGTGCGGATGTCTAGATGATGCAAGGAAAGTGTTTGATAGGATGAAGACTCGTGATGTTGCGTCATGGACTTCATTGATATCTGCCTATGGATGACTGGGCAAGGTTGCAATGCTGTGGAACTCTTCACAGAGATGCAAAATTCAGGTCTAAGTCCGGATTCTATTGCCTTCGTCGCAATTCTCTCAGCTTGTAGCCATTCAGGATTACTGGATGAGGGGAAGTTTTACTTTAAACAGATGACAGATAAATATAACATAACACCAAGAATTGAACACTTTGCTTGTTTCGTGGATCTTTTAGGACGTGCCGGTCAAGTAGATGAGGCCTATAATTTCATCAAACAGATGCCAATGGAGCCTAATGAAAGAGTTTGGGGGGCACTGCTTAGTTCCTGCCGGGTGTACTCCAACATGGATATTGGAATTTTAGCAGCTGACAACCTACTTCACCTATCTCCTGAGCAATCAGGTTACTATGTGTTGTTATCTAATATATGCAAAGGCTGGTAGATGGAAAGAAGTAACTACTGTTCGATCATTAATGAAGAAGAAGAATTCAAAAATGCCTGGAATCAGCAATGTTGAGTTGAACAATCAGGTTCACACCTTTCTTGCGGGCGACACATCGCATCCGCAGTCAAAGGAGATATATGAAGAACTAGGTGTGCTGGTGGGGAAGATGAAAGAGTTAGGGTATGTCCCTGAGACTGATTCTGCTCTTCATGATGTGGAGGAGGAGGATAAGGAATGCCATCTGGCTGTTCATAGTGAAAAGTTAGCTATTGTGTTTGCTCTGTTAAATACTCAAGAGTCTCCAATCAGAATTACCAAAAATCTTCGGGTTTGCGGAGATTGTCATATTGCTGCCAAACTTATCTGCAAGATTGTTAAACGCGAAATTGTTGTTAGGGACACCAATCGGTTCCACCATTTTAAAGATGGTATATGCTCTTGTGGAGATTATTGGTGAGTTTTCTGATGAAGGAATAACTGTATCCTGCTACTATGATTGAGGTTAGTGTAGCCCTTCTGAAGCAAACTGTAACATGACAACTTCAATATATGATCCTGTATACGATAGCAGATAATTGTTTTATTTTTAAATTTTTTTGGGACAGTGGTTGAATAAGAACTTAAGTAGGCGTTAGGAACATATATTCTAATAACAGCAACATGTGTACTAAAATTATTTGAAGGATGAATGCAGTTGGCATTGGCCATGGCTCTAGTTTACAGTGACTCAAATTCTTTTGGAGGATGTCTAGCCTATTTGGATTTTGGGCTTAGTTTAGCTACATAAAGAAATTGAACTAGGGGCATATCTATATAAGTGACTTTTCGCCTCCTCATGCCTTTCCATGGATATATACTTGTGTGATTAATTACATCCATTTTCTAATTGAAAAAGCAATAAAATTTGTTATACACTGACTTTCATTTGAGAGAAATATTTGGTTTTGTGAGGTTTTTGGGAGTGTGAGGGATGCTTTTTCTTGTAGGGATATTCATTATTGTTGGGTCGATGTTGGCTGTGGATATAATTGCAGTGAGAATGATGAGTTTAGGAAGGTGTATGGGTTGTTTGAGAGTGGGATTAAGAGGTTGGGCTGGGGGTTATGCTCTGTGAATTCAATTGTGCTTGGTTCAGCTCTTGTTCCATTAAAATTGATTTATCCAAAAATTGGAATTTCATGGGGTTCTATTGGAGTAAGTGGTTGTTCTAGAAAGGTTCAAGTGGAGTTGAGTCTTCAGATGTTAAATGTAAATGAGAATCCCATAGAATGCAACTGCTGTGATCTTGAATTGATTGATTTGAAAATTTTAGGTAATTGTGGCAACGTTTGGTTTAATTCAGAGCTCATGAATTCAAGAACTAGAGGTTGTGAAAAGGACAAATTTTGGAAACAATTTGAGCATGGAATCACAAAATTTCAAATCAAGGTTGTGAAGAAGTGTGATGCTTTTGTTGACTTAATGGAATGCTTGTCTGAATCCATTCCCGTGGTTGAAGGTTCTAGAGAGTCTAAAAAACAGCAGAATGGAAGTTCAAATGAATTCTTTGCAGATGGGGCTCTTGAAATTCTAGCAGCTGAATTTGGTTACGTGTGGCAGAGAAAATCTGTGCCCATTTAGCAAATGCTCTTAAGTTTTCTTCGTAAAGAAGGTTGTTGGGCATTGGTGTCTGTCACCAATGACAATGGTGGTTCATGTATGGGTATTCTCAGGCCTCTTTTATGGTGGTGATAGTTCTCACTGTACTTTGTAATGCTTCATTGGCAAAGTCACAGCATGAGTTCCAACTTCCAAAGCAAACTTATGGTGGCACAAGATGAGAGATTGAAGGCTAGTTCTGAGGCTCTCGTGAATATGAAAGTGTTGAAGTTATATGCTTGGGATACCCATTTTAGAAATGCTATAGAAAGAGTAAGAAATGTGGAACTCAAAGTGTTAGCAACAGTGCAATCAAGAAGGGCCTACGGTATCTTTCTTTTGGACCTCTCCTTTTTGGTGTCTGCTGCTTCTTTCGCCATGTGTTATTTCCTGGCTATTCCTTTACACACAAATGATGTTTTCACTTTCGTGGCAACATTGTGCCTAGTGCAAGAGCCAATTACAGCCATCCCTGATGTTATTGGGGTGGTCATTCAGGCAAAAGTTGTATATGCCAGGATTGTGAAATTCCTTGAGGCATCTGAATTGCAGAGTGCAAATTGCAGGAAGAGTTGTTTTAATGACAATCTCAGGGGTTAATTTTAGTCAAGTTTGCTGATTTTTCATGGGAAGATAATGCATCAAAGTCAACCTTGAGAAACATAAATTTGGAGGTTAGAAAGGGCAAAAGGTAGCTATTTGTGGAGAAGTTGGCTCAGGCAAATCAGCCCTCTTGGCAACAATTCTTGGAGAAGTTCCTAACACAATGGGAACTGTAAGCTTTTATTTTTTTATGTACACTAGAATACACTCTTAAACCTTGTGATGATCTTATTGGCTATAACTTTGGTGACATTCATACTTTTCTGATTGCAAATATATTGTAGCACATAAATTCAACTTACTAGAGTGGATTTTTCCCATCTTTTGTTTTAGCAGTAGTGTTAATAGTGTGATTGACTTTCTTTCCTGAATTACAGATTGAAGTTTATGGGAGTTTTGCATATGTTTCTCAAACAGCATGGATACAGACCGGTACAACACGGGAAAACATTTTGTTTGGATCAGATTTGGATGGTCAAAGATATCAAGAAACACTTCTCAGATCTTCACTACTGAAAGACCTTGAGTTGTTTCCCCATGGTGATCTCACTGAAATAGGAGAGAGAGGAGTTAACCTGGGTGGAGGTCAGAAGCAGCGAGTTCAACTAGCCCGTGCCCTCTATCAGAATGCTGATATATTCTTGGATGATCCATTCAGTGCTGTTGATGCACATACAGCCACAAATTTGTTTAATGTAATGACATCTTCCTTTCTCCACATAGTGCATTTATATCTACAATGTCATTCTGTAATAAAAGATGGCTTTCAGACTTGGCAGGAATACATCATGGAAGGACTTACAGGGAAGGCTTTCTTGTGACTCATCAAGTTGACTTCCTCCCAGCTTTTGATTCTGTCTTGGTAACTTCTTTCATCTTAATGCATTAAGTCATTGTTTGTTTTGGTATTTTACATTTTTCTGCTCTTGTTTATCCTGCTCATACCTATTTGGTGTGAAATGATTGGCTGAAGCATTAGATAAATGTTGCTGTATTGTTGCCTTTACATCATGGTTCATGTTCTATTAAAACTTCTTTGATCTATCCTTTTTAAGATGAAAGGAATCTACATTAATTTTCCACCTTGTGTAATTACAAGGTTCTTAAATTCAGAAAGTTTTGCTTTGTCCATAAAATTTGACATTTGAGCTCCTCTTTATGGTTTGATACATTGTGCAGCATTCATGTTAATGTGTTTCAGTAAGAAACAAATTATGCTTGTTCAATTATCGTTAACTGACATTTTTTTTTCATTGCAGTTGATGTCAGACGGAGAAATCCTACAAGCTGCTCCTTATCAACATCTATTGGCATCAAGCCGAGAATTCCAGGAACCTGTCAATGCTTACAAGGAGACTGCTGGTTCTAACCAAATTGTGGATGCTCCTTCTGCCAGAAGACATTCAACTTCTGCTATACAGATTAGGCAAACTTTAATGGAGAAGCAGTCCAAAGCACCAAATGGAAATCAATTAAGCAAGAAGAAAGAGAGATAGGAGACACAGGGTTGAAGCCTTACTTACAGTATCTGAATTAGATGAGGGGTTATATATACTTCGCAGTTGCTTCACTTTGTCACCTTTCATTTGTGATTTGCCAGATACTGGAAAATTCATGGATGGCTGCTAATGTTGACAATCCCAATGTCGACACATTGCAATTGATTATATTCTACTTGTTGATTGGAGTTATTTCAATAGTTTTCTTGTTCATCAGAACTTTTGTTATAGTTGCTTTGGGTCTTCAATCATCAAAATATCTATTTTCACAGTTAATGAACTCTCTTTTCCACGCACCAATGTCTTTTTATGACTCCACACATTTGGGAAGGATACTTAGTAGGGTAAGCATATATGACAACATTTTGATCCCATGCAATGAAATGTAATGGAAACAATAATATTTTGACTATTATTTCCTTGTTTAGGTCTCTTCAGATCTGAGCATTGTGGATCTTGATGTGCCATTTTACTTTGCTTTTACTGCGGGAGGTACTATCAATTGTTATTCTACTCTTACAGTTTCAGCAGTTGTGACTTGGCAAGTCTTGGCTGTCACCATACCAATGGTTCTTCTTGCAATTTGCTTGCAGGTATTGAACAAATTCTTTTTTGAATTATATCTCAATAACGAGAAGTCCATCAGATTTAACTAAATAATGCTCATTCTTCTTTTAACCTTTTTTTCTATACAATTTAAAATAATCTTGGTGGAAAGTAAACACTAAGTCTTCTTTTTTCAATTTTATAAAGATACTACTTTGCCATTGCAAAAGAATTGATGCGGATGAATGGCACAACAAAGTCATTTCTAGCTAATCATGTATCTGAAACTGCTGCTGGAGTGGTGACAATAAGGGCTTTTGCAGAGGAAGAACGCTTTTTTGAGAAGAATCTTGATCTAATTGATGTCAATGCTAATCCTTTCTTCCATAATTTTTCTTCATCCTCGCCCACCTTTGATTGAAGGGAAACTTGGATTGGTTGGAAGCCAGTGGCAATAGGATATGGGTGTGGAATGGTGGTTGGAGTGGGGTTAGGATGTTGTGTGTTGTTAACAGGAAAGCCTCAATGGCTTATAAGGATGGTTGAAGGTGATCCTAACAAAAGGGTGAGAAGGAGGAGAAGGATAAGGACTCGTGGAAGCCTTGCAAGACTGAATTCATGGATATATGTCAGAACTGAAGCATGCCTTGCTGCATAAAATCAAATGCGAAGAACATTGTCAAGTTTGATTGCATTGGAGATCTGTTTAAGCTGCTTTTGGTTGTAATTTATATGTTTTGTGCTGGAATGTTTTACATTTTGTTTACCTTGAGCCTGTAATTTTGTTTGTGTTTTATATATATTTGCATGTCTTGGTTGTATATTGATAGTTGATGCATATTTGTAACTCTGCTGTTATGCATATGACAGTTGCAAGAAAGTTGTGTATTTTTCAAAATATATAGTTGTATCCCTTTGTTCAAGTAGTTTCACTCAATATTTTTATTTTCCAATTTTATGCATTCCTAGCCACTCTCGTTAGCTTAAACCCTTGACTTGATTCTTCATTTTAGGGTCAGAACAAGAAGTTTTTAACCACATTTGTAAGTACCTTAACTAATATAATTTAACATAATTGAATTGAACTCTCAACACACACACAAAAAAAAAAAAAAAAACTGTAACTAGATATATCATTCAAAATTTTGTTACCATGTAATTCCAATGGATTACTTGTTAGAAAATAATATAACAACATAGATGAATAATATGACAACATACATGAATTTCAACCAAAAAAAAAAAAAAAAGGAACAAGCTAGAGTAGGAGGGCTAGTCTGATATGATTTCATTCCCTCCAATGGCTTCATTGGCTGCCACTTTTTCTGCTTTCGCAATTTCCCTTCTCCATCCGGCGACTACCACTTCTTCTACCAGTGGGTGTTCGTCATTGCCGCCGTCGACATCACTAGCGGCTCCATCACTGAACACACCCAGTTTATCACCTACCTTATCTACTCCACCATCGACTTCATCAGCTCCAGCATCGTCCACATGGTCGGTGCGGATGAAACATGTGATGTGACGGTGGTGGAGTCAAACCATGGTGAACGGTGGTGAAGGAGGTGGGTGTGAACGAGGACACCAAAAGAAGAGGAGTGAGGTATATTAAGATGTGCACAATCATTAAGAGTGTATCAGTGTTCCACACATAATTTCAGCCATTGAAATTAAAATGAACGGCCAAGATACAAGGGGTATAACATTCATTACTTGGCAAGGTATATTGCATAATCTTCCTATAATCACACCAATGTTTTTAGAGTAATCTACCACCACCTTTCATGAGATTTAGCATAATTACTATGAGCATTTTTCTATTTTGTAAAATAATAATTGATCTCTTCTTGATATACTAGTTCATTAATTTAAGTAGTAAATAAAGATAACATGAGACATATGTGTGTATATATAATTATAATATTTTAACAATTTTGACATATATATAAACTAAAATATCTCTTTTTTATAATAAGTTATAATTATAAGTTTTATTTTTCATGTGATGAAAATACATTTATTCAATTAATATTTAATTAATATACTAAATATGACTAAAATATTATAATCTCATTATTAATAATTATATATATTTTTCATATTATTTTTTATCACTTAAAATAAAATTAGTATCTATATGGGAGGTTAGTATAATTTTAGTAGGATCATGAGAGGTCAATGATAATTTTGCAAATAAAAGATTCCTAAGTGTAATTATACTAAATCTCTAATATCTCAATGGAGATTAGTGTAATTTTCTCATGTTTTTATGCATTGGATATGTGGGCTTTCAACATTAATGGATAACTATTTTTTATTTTTTGATAAATGCATTCAAGTTAGGAATTCTCTTAAAGGATTGGGAGAGAGGAAGATGAGACCAAATATAATTTTTAAAAGTGAGAGACAACCACAACTATTATGTTGTGAGCTCAACCAATAATGGATAACCGATTTCAATCGTGTAACTTATCAATTGATTTTTTTAAAAAATGATTTATAGGATTTTTTCCTTAACTTTTAATATGCTAATAAAATAATTTCTTATTGTTAATTAGTTATATATTAGCACATGCATGGCTTTTTTTTTTCAATTAACTTGTTAGATAATTACATCAAGAATAAAATATTTAACGTTAAGGCCTAGCATAGTTGAACATATTAACTCTCATAGCCTAATGCAAAATCTATGTCATTAAGCTTTATGTTTCGAGTGAATTAGTCATGATTTCCAATAATGGATATACCTTGGATAAAAAAAATTAATTTTTTTTATTAAATGTGACAATATATTATTAAATTACAATATGCTAATATCTAAGTAGCATGCAAGACACATATGTCTCCATGTTTAATACGTGTTCGTACATGTCCAATTGAAAAATGATTTTTCCCAGCTGGGATATATGCTGGACACAGCTTTAATTCACTATAGATATGTCTGGACATACACTATTAACCATATCAACCATTTGAAATATAATTTAAAGTTTAAAATATATAAATATAAATATTATAAAAGCACTTTTGAGATTATACCATATAGGATTTACCATAAATCCAAGTTTATATCAACATTTTCTAGGATGAACGTGATAAGGTCATTTGTCCTTAACCATATGGTCTGGTTCAAATCTCCTTATAGAATAAAACGCATTCGTAATCATTTGCCTTTTCAAAAAAGCTCATGTGGCATGGGATTAGTCACCAATCTTACTAGATACCCTGATAAAAGAAAAAAACATCTAAATAAAAATTGGAAGAAAAAAAAGAGATCGAAATAAAAAATTAATCAGCAAAATCTGCATATCATAATCTAATCGGTTCAATCGATCCGAACCGGTTTTAACAAGGATTTGTTGTTTGTTCCGAAGTCCCAACCCACCAACCCACTTGCAGACAGTGGCGAAGCTCTCCAACTGCGGCTGAAAGCTGAATCCACGCGCCACCTTATTCCACTTCCCACTCTCTCTCTCTCTCTCTCTCTCAAACCCTAATTTCACCCCCAATTCCTCAATTCCCACTCTTTGCTTCCAATAGAACTCACAAAAACAAATTTTCATAGAAAATTTTCCTTGTGTATACTGTTTTCTCTTCGTTGTTCTTCTTCCCCTTTTCTACTTTGCATAACTTACCCATTTTTTTCTTTTTCTGGTTGCATAGCATAACAAAGTAAGACAAACTTTCTTTGATTCATTTGGGCGCTTATTGAGTTGTTTTTCGCATCAAAATTTGATTTTGACTAGGTGGGGTGTTCTTATTTTCCCTGTTATGATATTTGTTTTGGGATGGCACTTGAATCATGGGTTCTCGGTCACCAAGTGTTCCTCACTGGCTCTTCTAGCTTGCCTTACATTGCAAACCAGAAACGCACTAAGACAGTGCCAATCAGAGTTGTTGCCACAAAAGATAGATACGCTTTTCCCCTGGTGTCAAATTTTGTTGAACCTTGCAGTTTTGGAAGCTTCTTTGTGGTTAATAGTTATGGCGCTGATGCCAAGTTGTTTGGTAGAACTAGGTTGAGGTGTTCGGGGAGAGGCAGTGACTGTTTACAAGAGGGGAATGCTGCTTCCAAAGTGAATTTGAACTTTGTAAAGGAATTGATGAAGTGTGGGATCATTCTGGCTGCAGCTGTTTGTGGGGTGTTGGTTTTTGGATGCCGGCGAGTTTTTGCCGTAGAAGGTGTGGTGAATGCTGGGTATGGTGTTATTGGACAGAGCATACTCTTGCTTAGGAACACATGGCCTAAAGTATTGCAGGTTCTTCGTATATTTAAAGAGCAAGGGTTGATATTGGCGATTCTATTGGGGCTTTCAGCTTTTTTCTCTATGGCAGAGACTTCAATTACCACACTTTGGCCTTGGAAGGTATCATGTTTTTCCCTCCTCTTCAGAATGATAAGTTGTTATATATATATGTTCTATGAAAGCAGGATTACGCACACCTATATAAATGGAACCGATTTTCCTGGGAAACTGCTTTTTCGTATAGTCTGTTCCACTCATTACAGTGCGGTTCATCAAATGAAGTAATGAATGTTGTAGGATTGGTTGGGTTTTGGTTTTGAACTTCGTAGAAGTAGTCTTGTTATTCCTGATCATATGGCATTGATGATGATGGAATTTATTTTGATGTCCAATTGTCTAAAGGCTCTCATTTATGTAGAAAGGAACTCAGTATCTTGGATGAGATCATACTGACCAAAACTTCATCTGCTTTATATCTGCTTCTCACAACAAGATGTCATTGTTTTTCATTTATGCAATATTTGGTTCTGAAGTCATTGAGCTACAAGTTTAGCAATACTTGATATAAGAGCACAATATCATACGTACATTGCTTTATATACATGTTTTTGTTCCAATGTCTAAACCCTTGCTTTAGGTAAGGCCTCGAGGGCAAGGTAGCTAAGATCAAGATCCTACGTAGGATCGAAAGAGAGATCCAAAATTGTAAAACGTTGGATTATAGCACCAATTGTAAGATCCTACCAAAATACATAATTACATTTATATAACTCTATATATATGACATAACATAACATACGTAAGTAAATAAGTCACAACTACTCTAACTAAACTTTAATTAAATATGAATAAAGCTGTAACTCAACTTGGGATTCAAAGATCACATAATTAAAAGTCCATAGTTCATAATAGAAAAGACCCGAGCATATGCCTTGAACTCAAACTCCCCTTTTTATTTTTTCTTAATATAAATAAAAAATTATGGTCCAATCTTTTAAAGAGTACCAGCCCAACAGCCCAAATGACAACAACAAAGAAAGGAATCAATTAAAAAAAAACAAAAAACAAAGAAGGGAAACAAAAAATGTAATAATAAACGGAAGGCAAAAAATAATAAAATAAAATGAGAAGAAGCTTCACGTTGGCACAGAGAGAGAGAGAGAGAGAGAGAGGCATGTGCAAGTGGCCATGGAGCAAGTGTTTTGCAATTGCTGTGAAGGACGAAGATGGTTTTGGTGGTTTGGGTCAAGGCGGCGGCATGCGACTTCGACTTCGACTTCGACTTTGACGTTGAGTCGAAGACGACATTGATGAAGACATTGGAGCAGAGTTTGGGGTCGAAGAACAGAGGGAAGGGAGAGCTTGAAGAAGTGAAGAACAGAGGCGCACAAGAAAGGGGATAGGTGGAGAGCTCAGAGAGAGAGGTGTGAAAGGTGTCGCACATTGGGCTAGGTTCTGTCGCAAAAATGGCTTGGAGCTTCCTAGCCTTTGGACGTGTGTAGCTCAATGAAATCGTCCAATTTTAGCGACCCTTACGATCTTCCCTGGCGACCCCATGGCGATTCGACGGCGGCAAGTTGAGGTGTGGAATCAGGATTGCCAGGCTGCTCGGAATTGTGGAATCGTACGATCCTACGAGGAAACACACGATCCTAGCTACCTTGCTCAAGGGTACTAGGAAGCAAAGGGGAGATTTAGTAACTTGGAAGCCATTCGAGTAGAATTCTCGTTAAAATCTGTCGAAGAATCAGAATTTGATTTTATTATTGGTTTAACTGTAGAGTTTATGAATGATTACAATATTTCCTCTTAACTGACTTAAGCTAGTAATTTCATAAGTATAAGGAAATCAAATATTAATGATTTAAGCATCAATTGCCATATTTGCTTTTCATTTTGAGAAATGCTTTTAGTTCCTTTAATTTGCTTGCGTTTTTTGTACATTAGATTTGTCAATTCCCTAAGAATAATTTATTTGGTTATAGTTTGAACTTTGAAGTCTAATCATTGTTGATGAAAATGTATAAGGTTCGTGAGTTGGCTGAAAAGGAGCCTGAAAATGGCGTCTTCAGATTGCTTCGAAGTGACGTTACTCGATTCCTCACAACTATACTTATTGGCACAACGTCTTCCCCTCTCATTGATCTTAGCACTCAAATATCTTTTTCTTTAAAAAAAAAGAAAAACTTGATGATTGTATCTTTCTCATGTTAGGCTATTTTGTTGTACTCAGTGTTGTCAATATTGGGGCAACTGCCTTGGTCACAGACGCTGCAACTGCAATGTTTGGGGAAGCTGGTGTCAGTGCAGCAACAGGAGTGATGACTGTATGTTCTGCTTCTTCTTTGTTGTATGTTTGAGAAAGCTACATTGTCCACAGCATCAAACATGCTTAAATTGTTTATGCATAGATTCAATAATAAGAAATTCATATCCAGTAGGCCCACTTAATTATTATTTATTTTCAAACTTTGAATCTTTCAGTATATCTGCATGCTGCTCTTTAAACTAGCAGGCTCTCAATGTGGTGGAAATAATCATTTGAGGTGTAAAGCTTGCTAGCATTATCGCCAATTTTATGAAATGGGTGCTGAAGTTAGTTGATAGAGGAGAGAGAGAAAAAACGCGGGTGGGGGGGCGGATGTTGTCATAAATTTTCTGAATTTACGAATTTAAGAGAGTCTAGATCTCAGCTGTTAAGAAAACATTATAGGATGTGGGGTATACCTTCAGTATCATAATTGGTGTTAATATTTATAATTATTTTGTGAGTATCAACAATTTATCTTTCCAAATAGAATGGTTGCTCCTATGTGTCTTTATTTTTCTGTAAAAAATGTTATTTATCACTAATGCAACTCATTGGAACCCTGACTTGATTAGGTAAACCTTCAAATTCCTTGGGGTATCCTTCTCTCCTCTTGAGCTCATAGGTTGCTGAGTTTTCATTATTTATTCCCATGATGGGCCAAAACATATAACATCATACAACTATCCATCTTTCATACCCTCTTCTTAACCTTCCCTTCTGGTGCTTGGATGCTATCCTTTTGAGCTGAAAAGAAATCTTTTCTGTCAAAGTCTCATTTACAACATTTCTTTGGGGTTTGTTTAGTTTAAGTATTTTACAGAAGGTGTGCATTATCTGGTGCAAAGAAAAGTTGTCTCTTTAGCCTAATCATGTATTTCTTTATTCTCTTAATTTCTCATGTCCTCTTCAATAAACCTACTTTTGGTAAAGAATGGGATGCTATATTCCAACATAACTGTGTTTCCTCTTCCCACTTTCAATTATAATATATGTATGTCGTGTGCGAGTCTGCAAATGTTTATTCATTTAATTTTTTCCTCACAATATCTCATTTTTTCTTCTCTCTGTGACTAAACAAGGTTGCAATTTTGCTTCTCACTGAAATCACTCCAAAAAGTATAGCAGTTCATAATGCAACAGAGGTGGCTCGGTTTGTGGTAAGCTGTAAATTTTGCCCTTTCTTCTATAATCTTTGGGAGCAGAAATGGTGATGATTAAGCATTTGTCGAAATTTTGCATGCATCTTTTGTATTGACTTGAGGTTTCCGCTTTAACTTCTTTTTATAACAAGTATTGATTCTAATGCCTCTAGGTCAGGCCAGTGGCATGGCTTTCCCTGGTGTTGTATCCTGTGGGAAGAATTGTTACTTATCTATCAATGGGGATGCTGAAATTGCTCGGCTTAAAAGGAAGAAGGTCTGCTTAAAAGATACCCAGAGATTAATCTTCTCATCATGTTGTATCTTTTACTTTTGTTGCTTCTTTATGAATTTTTTGTGAGGCCTAATCCTGGTCTGTTACAAAATTTTAGTCCCTTTATCACAGGGATGATGTTCTTTTATTTGCACCCATGCTCAATGATAACTCCATTCTTTAAGGTTGAGTTTTGACCTGGAAGTTATAATATTTCTAAAATGGCATGCACTTGTTGAAGCAATCATTGTGGGACAGAACACTAAACAGTCATTGTTTACTTTACTAGTGAGCCATATGTAACTGAAGAGGAGCTAAAATTGATGCTAAGGGGTGCAGAATTAAGTGGGGCAATAGAGGAGGAAGAACAGGTAATGAATATTGGGTTTAATATTGCTATATATATCATTGTCCATTTATCTTCAAAATTTCGAGTCTTTTCTTTTCGTTTATCATAGCAAATAGTGTTTTGTCAATATATTACTTATAACAACTGTTTCCCTTGACGTACCTTTATTTAAAAATGGGTGCTGAAATTTTGTCAGGGAAACATGAGTAAACTTTCAATTTTTCATGTCAAAATATGCCAGTTTTTTAAGTTTCATCAGTAATAATGATGTTAATTGTGATGCTTCTTCAAAACACTTGAAAAGCCCTACCTTTATTGATTATTGTAGGTTTTTTAAGCCACTTAT